>JAASGT010001165.1:0-10601 GCA_023334315.1 Globisporangium alternatum | reverse complement strand
TGTTTTAAGCGTTTCAATTGGACAAAAACACGTTGATTGATGACTGTTTCAAAATCAAAAATTGCACTTTTTATGTTGTACCTTTATAAAAAAGTGCTAAGACTAATTACTGTGATCACTGTAGTGAGAATGGTGAGTGTACTTTGGTATCTCTTGGTAACTTGGCGATCTTCTGAGGCGAACGAGTTGAAGCGGCACGGCATTTAATTAGGCAACCGAAAGCACACGTATGCGGACAGGATGAAGAGGTGAAGCGCACTGAAACGTACTCACTAGATGCAATCTTGTTTGCAGTTGCTTTCTGGTCATCTATACGCATGCACACGTCCCCAGTGTGGCGCGCGCAGGTCGCAGGCGCTGACGTTCTTCATCGGTCTTGGTTGCGTTGATGCATATTTCCTACATTTATGAAAGTCAGGCTGAAATCGTACTTAATTCAGTCTAATTATGTACACTGTGTGTATTCGTAAGTACGATTTGAATGCGTTTGTGCCACCGAGGGACCGACCTTTGGCCCCCTGTTACATGTGGGGATGGTGGCAGCAGCCAAGATTTTGCCTGTTTTTCTGTGGTGATAAATCTTCTTTGGCCCGACGGACGAGCAATACAAGAGCGCCAGCAACCATGATGATGGTGAGCAGCTGCGCTGGTGCAGCGCGCAGGGGCGGACGAGGACGAGGGGAAGACGTGTGTATATGTGACGTATGCATTACTGACTCTTCTTATTGTGTGTGCGTGTGATGAGAGCAGCAACCGCAGATTATTCTGCTCAAGGAGGGCACGGACACGAGCCAGGGGAAAGCGCAGCTGATCAGCAACATCAATGCGTGCCAGGCCGTGATGGAGGCCGTGCGCACGACGCTCGGCCCACGTGGCATGGACAAGCTCATTCACGCCGGAAACAAGGTGCGTGACGCTTGCAGTACCAGGAGGCTGGTGGGGAGGTGAGAGTGTGTCTAATCTCTGTGCTTGCATTTGGATTTCTTTTTGCAGACGACGATCTCGAACGATGGCGCGACGATCATGACACTCCTGGACGTTGTCCACCCTGCTGCGAAGACGCTTGTTGACATTTCACTGTCGCAGGATGCCGAAGTCGGTGACGGCACCACGTCGGTCGTGCTGCTCGGTGCTGAGTTCCTGCGCCAGGCCAAGCCGTTCATTGAGGAGAACATGCACCCGCAGCTCATCATGAAGGTATGCTAGCGATGGTTTATCACTGCTTGTATTAGTTCATGTGTCACTGAGCTAATCTGATTTCATTACTTTCCACAGAGCTACCGCAAGGCTGGCCAGATCGCTGTGCAGAAGGTCAAGGACATCCAGGTCCGCGTCGCCGACTCAGACATTGTCGGTCGTCGCCAGATGCTCGAGCGCGTCGCTGGTACCGCGCTGAACTCGAAGCTGATCTCCCGTCACAAGCCATTCTTCTCGCCAATGGTGCGCTTCGTGTTGTCTGTCTTTCTCTGCTTGTCGTGTGGATGCTCACACATGTGGTGTATTATGCGCCTGTAGATCGTCGACGCGGTGCTCAGCCTCGACGACAACCTGGACATCTCGATGGTCGGCATCAAGAAGGTGCAGGGCGGTTCGGTCACGGACTCGTTCCTCGTGAACGGCGTGGCGTTCAAGAAAACGTTCTCGTACGCCGGATTCGAGCAGCAGCCAAAATCGTTCAACAACCCGAAGATCCTGCTGCTCAACGTTGAGCTGGAGCTCAAGTCCGAGAAGGAGAACGCCGAGGTGCGTCTCGATGACCCGGACCAGTACCAGTCGATCGTCGATGCCGAGTGGAACATCATCTACGAGAAGCTTGAGCTGTGCGTCAAGAGCGGCGCGCAGATCATCCTCTCGAAGCTGCCCGTGGGTGACCTGGCCACGCAGTATTTTGCGGACCGTGGCCTTTTCTGCGCCGGCCGGGTCGCTCAGGACGACATGGAGCGCACGCTGCGCGCTACCGGTGGCGTTGTGCAGACGTCGGTGCACGACATGAACGAGTCCGTGCTCGGCACGTGTGGCCGCTTTGAAGAGCGCCAGGTGGGCGGCGAGCGTTTCAACATCTTCATGGACTGCAGTCAGGCCAAGAGCGCGACGATCGTGCTGCGCGGTGGCGCCGAGCAGTTCATCGAAGAGGCGCACCGCTCGGTGCATGACGCTTTGATGGTCGTGAAGCGCACGGTCGCGTCGGCCGCGGTCGTCGCGGGTGGCGGCGCCATCGAGATGGAGGTGTCGCGCCACCTGCGCCAGTACGCGCGCACGATCGAGGGCAAGGCGCAGCTGCTTGTGAACGCGTACGCCAAGGCGTTCGAGATCATCCCGCGCCAGATCGCGGACAACGCCGGTCACGACTCCACAGATATTCTCAACCGCCTGCGCCAGAAGCACTTCAAGGACCCGGAGGAGGGCAAGTGGTTCGGTGTCGACATCAACACGGGCGGCATCTGTGACACGTACGAGTCCCACGTGTGGGAGCCCGCGGCGAATAAGATCAACTCGATCGCGGCGGCGACGGAGGCGGCGTGCCTAATTCTGTCGGTGGATGAGACAGTGCGTAATCCAAAGTCGGAGCAGCCGCAGGGCGGCCCGGGCCAGGGCGGCGCGCCGATGAGCGCAGCGATGGGCGGCCAGGGCATGCGCGGCATGGGCATGGGCGGCCGTGGCGGCGGTCTCGGCCGGGGCGTGCGCGCGTTCCGCGGCAAGGGCGGCGCATAAATCGATTGCGTTTCTAGGCAGCTAGTAAAGTCGTCGAAGGGAGTGATTTGGCGCTCGAACGTACCTCGTAGGCAATTGATGACGCTCGTAGTCGTAGTCTTTTCCCCTTCTCTTCCATACCCGCATCATAACACACACATACACAACTTATTTGAGTAATAGGACAGCCACAGCCACAGACAGCCCAATGGTCCGAGCTCCCTGCATTCTGGCGTCAGTCATTGCGTCTCTTCGTGCATCAAAGCAAGGTGTCCCTTGTAGTTTCGGATGTAAACAAGGGACGAATCCCGCATTGTAACCACGTTGAACTTTCAAAGCGGGACGGCGGGAGAAACATGAAGCGTCGTTCGAATCTTTTTGCGCCTGGAAGATCGTAATGGGAATGGAATGGACGGACAGGCGAGAGGGTCGGCGGTGCCATGGTTGCCATTTCCAAAACTCCCCCCTTGCAAGTGAGACCGACCCAGAGAAGCAGATCCAATTGCAGCAACGATGCTGGGTATGTCTTTTAGTGTGTGGCTCTGTTTAACGCTCTACGTGGAGCTCCTGGTCTCATGTGATGCCTCGTTGTGTGTACCTCTTTATCTGAACCCATAATGTGCAGCTCGCATGCTCAAGCAGAACCGCGGGTTCATCGCCGGCGCCGGTGCGCTCTCGCTTGGCCTTGTGGCTGCCAACTTCTCTGCGAGCAAGCCCCCGGAGAGTGCGTCAACCTCGGACGTGCTCCAGGACATCTCGCTACGTCTGCGCAACATCGAGAAGGACCTCGGTATCAGCGGCGGCGCGACCGCCAGCTCCAAGTACAACAACTACCCGGTGCTGACGCCAAAGCACCGCAGCTTGATGGCGAAGAACCTCACGCCGGAGATCTACGCGCGTCTCAAGGACAAGCGCACGGCCAGCGGATACACGCTCGACCAGGCCATCCAGACGGGCATCGACACGCCGCACTTGGGCGTGGGCATCGTCGCTGGCGACGAAGAGTCGTACAAGACGTTCAAGGAACTCATGGATCTTGTGATTGAAGGCTGGCACGGATATAAACCGACGGACACCCACAAGGTGGACATTGACTCGTCCAAGATCAAGAACGGCAAGATCCCGGACAGCTACGTCATCTCGACGCGCATTCGTGCTGGTCGAAGCGTCCGCGGACTCGCTCTCCCACCTGGAACGACGCGTGGTGAGCGTCGCGAGGTCGAGCGCGTGCTCTCCAAGGCGCTGAGCAACCTCACTGCGGACCTCAGGGGCAAGTACTACCCGCTCTCCAAGATGACCAAGGAGGAGGAGCAGCAGCTCATTGACGACCACTTCCTGTTCCAGAAGCCGGGTGGCGGCACTTTGCTCACGAACGCCGGCGCTGCGCGCGACTGGCCGGACGGCCGCGGTATTTTCCACAACAACCAGAAGACTTTCCTCGTCTGGGTCAACGAGGAGGACCACATGCGTGTGATCGCGATGCAAGACGGCGGCAACGTGCAGGAGGTGTTCGACCGCTTCAGCCGTGGCATTTCGGACGTCGAGAAGGTCGTTCAGGGCGAAGGACGTGAGTACATGTACGACGACCACCTGGGCTTCGTGTGCACGTGCCCGTCCAACTTGGGCACGGGTTTGCGCGCGAGCGTGATGATCAAGCTCCCGTACTTGGCCAAGAACTCGGACCGCTTCTACGACTTGTGCGACTCGCTCGGCCTGCAGGCGCGCGGCTCCAAGGGCGAGCACTCGCCACCAGGTCCAGGCGGCGTCTACGACGTGTCGAACAAGGCGCGCATCGGCTACTCGGAGGTGGAGCTGCTGCAGACCATGATCGACGGCATCTGGAAGCTCATTGAGCTTGAGGAGGACCTCAAGAAGGGCGCATCGATCGACAAGAAGGTCGCCGCGCTCAAGAAGTAATCTGTGCACCTGAGTTGAGCTGTACGTACATACCGTGGCACGTTTGCTCCACCTCCAAATGGCGGCGAAAGAGCGAGTGGTGCCCTGTAGTTCGCAACGTAGTGCATATTTCTTCGGCAGACAAACACATGAGAGAAACAGAAAACCACACAAAGCGTGATCGTGTCCCACGAGCAATCAACGAAGAAGAGCAGAGAGGCACACGGGCGCAATGAATCAACTATAAAAACATATTGATTTCTCTTTTCTTCATGGCGCGCTTCTCGCAGTCAGTCCTCTTGTGTTCACGCCGTCTTGTCTGTGCGTGCGCTTCTCTTGTTCTCACACACGCGCAGCACAAGCCAGCTCACTTGCAACTCTTTCCTCTCTCTTGAGTGGCTCTTTACAGCTGCTTGATTGGCGACACGACAGGCTTGAAGTGCTTGACGATCTCCAGCACGGACTTGAAGCTGAATGGCTCGGTGGCAGCCAGGTCCGCGAGTACCTTGCGGTTGAGCTCGATGCCCGATCCATTGAGCTCGCCGAAGAGCTTGGAGTAGGTCAGGCCCTCCTGGCGCGCGCCGGCGTTGATCTTCTGAATCCAGAGCGAGCGCATGTCCTATATTTGTTCACAATATATGCGTATATCAGTCATTAGCAAGCACAGCCAGTCGTAGGTAGCGCATTACAGAGAAGCCACTACAGGCACGCAGCAGCCGCCCAGTGTGTCATGAACAAGAGGGGAACGTACGCGTTTCTTCTGCTTGCGGTCGCGGTACTGGTACTGCAGACCCTTCTCGACGCGGTTGATGGCCGTGCGGTAGCATGAGTTGGCACGGCCGCGGTAGCCCTTGGCCATCGCCAGGATCTTCTTGTGCTTGGACCACGACATGCTCGATCGATGTGTCGCTTTCTGAGGACGACGAGCGCGCTGTTTTGCTTTCTTGTGTCACAGCAAATGCCGGCAGGAGAGTCGTCCGTGGCCAAGAACCAAAATGCCAGTTTAAGAAGATTTTATCCAATCAAAACTATGATAGATTATCAAATAGACACATGATTGATCAAAAAGAAGCAACCTCTGAAACGACTCAGCTGAGCGAACGAGCGAGGGACAAGTAGACTGGCACGAAAGTCATGCATCTCGCCGCGAGACGCGGAGCTGCGAGCATGCGCCAGCTGCGCACTCCGCTGCCACGCAATAACGCCCTCAACAGCGTCGGTGCATCGCGCTCCTTTAGCGCCAGCAGCTTCTTGCCGCGCAGTTTCTTCAGCTCGTCGTCGGGCAGCAGCAGCAGCAGTGGTGGCAGCTCAAAGACTGCGCGCGCCGCCGCATTCTTCCTTGATGCCAAGGCAGCGTGCAAGGGTAAGCGCTGTGCACTTGGCAAGAATGGCAGCGGTATCGTGTCGGCGCCAGAGTCGTGCGGGGAGGATTCGTTCTTCGTGTCGCCTAGCATCGTTGGCGTCGCTGATGGCGTTGGCGGGTGGAACGAGAACGGCGTGGATCCAGGCGAGATCTCGCGCAGTTTGATGCGCAACGCGAACGTGTTCGTGAAGAAGAACGCCGAGGCGAACGTCGAGATCACGACGCAGAACATCCTGGCGTACGCGTTTAAGCAGGCCCTCCTGGACGAGAGCGTGGAAGCGGGGAGCACCACGGCGTGCATCGTGCGCGTGAAGGAATCGGATGCGGGCAAGCCGATCTTGGAGTACTCGAACCTCGGCGACTCGGGCTTTGTGATCATCCGCGACAACGTGGTCATCTTCCGCAGCAAGTTTCAAGTATGTACCGTGCCTGAGTCCATTGTGTTTCTTGTTGTTGTACTCACTGACCAGTTTGCTTCTTGGACACAGTACTACGGACGAGCTCCTTATCAACTCGCGAAGATCCCGCCACGCTTCAAGAGCTACGGGGCGATCGAAAACCACCCAAGAGACGTACGTTTCTATTGATCACAATATTGCTCGTAAGGTTTTTGTTATCGGTTTGACGTTTGTACTCTTGCAGGCTGACTCGGGGGAGGTTGAAGTCCAGGACGGCGACATCATCGTGCTCGCGACCGACGGCGTCTGGGACAACTTCGCGCCGAACCTCATGCGCGCGCCAACCTTCCAGCCGGTGAGTATTTCATGTGTCATGTATAATGGAGCTACTTTGCTAATAAGTCGCGTCGCAATTGGCACGTTTAGCTCGCGTTTTGATGAATGCGAAGTGGCTGACGTTTGTTGTTGCTCTTATTGTGCCTGACCTGCTATTTGACAGCCGCTCGTGGCGTGGCGAAGAAACTGGCACTCGGAGGTTGCGGGCCTCGTGGACGTGGTGGCGGAGGACTTGGAGAACGCGGCTGCGAACGTGGTCAAGGCGTCCGTGCGCCACAACCTCAAGCCCGACGACGTCACGGTCATCGTCGCCAAGGTCGTGTCGCTAAAGGCCAAACTATAAAAGCTAGTTCATGAGATAAGATCTTTTCTTTTTGGTGGTGTTTTTCAGTTCCTGTAATCAAGAGCGCCAACCGACTGTGTGGCCGTGCGCTCTCTTGAGGCGGGAGCTAACAACTCGTTGACTAAGTGGCCATGCAGTGCATGCTGAGCGGAGCTGGAGATCCGGATTCTGAGCCTTGTCCATGGTGTCAAAGCGGCGCAATCAGACTACAACATCTCGACTCTTTGAAATTAGCATATACCTTTTTAAACACGTAGACGCTACATGTGATTCTTCATTGTCTCTTTAAAGTGAGTATTTGATTAGCTACGCATTAAGAGGCTATATTGACTGTAGTGGGAATTGGGTGGGAAGAATACAAAGAGCGGAGGATGATGATGATGCGCAGCAAGTTATTTGAAACTTGGTCCATCCATCGGCCCAGCGTGGCACGATCGGCCATACATTCGCCAAGTGACCCGGCATCGTACGCGACTGGCTTTTCTTCCTGCGCATGTGTGCTTGCACTCCGCTCTCGTCACTCGCGACAATCGCCGCACAAGAGGAAGCAAGCACCTCAAGTGCTCCAGTCACTACTCGCTCATTCGTGAACCAGTAGCCGTCCTGTTCAGAAGCTTCTCTGTGAAGAAAAGAGCATAATCATCGACTGGTAGCGGCGGTGGCTTCAATCAGCCGCCACAGACAGACAGTCGCCTGCAGCGGAAACAGCTTGTGGGTGGACGACGAGAAACGAAGTCAGAGGCGCGTGTGTGTGGTAGAAATCCTATTGTGGGTGCGATCGGATCTTCGCGCCCGAAACTCTACCAGCCAGCGCATTTACGCTTTCGCGTCGACGATGATCACGACACCCGAGCTCTCAGCGCGGTCGTCCGCGCCGCAGGTCCGCTTCGCAACTTCAACCCACACGATCTCGACGTCGTCCACGGCGACGACGACGACCACGAGGCGAACCCTGCGACCGTGCGAGGCGGCGCGCGGTCCCACGCAGTACCAAGCGCAGGTGAAGATGGCGCTGCACCAGCAGCTTCTCACGGCGGGTGAGCGCCGGCGCGTGGTTAACCTGAAGCACGAGTTCCACGACGTGGCGCACCAGGAGAACGGCGCGCCCAAGTCCATGAAGGTGTTCAAGGGCGAGGCGAAGGACATCCTACACGGCATCTTCATGGTGCTGCTGCTGCGGTTCCTGCTGGCGCTTGTGGTGCTGCTCGGCACGATCGGCGGCGCGGGGCTCCTTGTGCTGATGCTCAAGCACCCCGACACGTCGCTCTCGAGCTTCATAGGTGGCTACTTTCATTGATAGAGAGACGCTCTTCCTTATTTATGAAGCGCCTTGAAGCGAACGAACGCAAACGACCGAAAGCAGCTCGTGCAAGCGCGTTGCGGAAAGAAACCAGCGCATGCCAGCAGAAGAGCACACTCATCGATGTCCATCGCGTCCGTCTGTCCATCTAGTCGAGCGAGTCGTCATTGTGCTGCTGTTCGTTGTCGTATTTAAAAAGACTCGCCCAATTCGCTCGAGATATGAAGCAAACACGCTCTCGCAAGCAATTAACGCTCTGCCATCATCATCACCATCATTTTCATCTTCAAAAATTACGCTAGCGCGTGTGTATTTGTTATCCTTCCAGTGGTTCGTTCGTGGGGTGTGCGTATGTTGTCTGGTTATTCGTGTTGCAAGCGCGTCGCTCTTGTGAGTTCTTCCTTTCTAAGCCTCGAGGAACGAGCGCATGAGATAAATAGCCGCCGGGTGCGACGGCAGCAGATAGTGCGAAGTGGGCACCACCTGCGCATCAATACATTCACAAGCACATACACATTCCAGCAGTTAAAGCATTTGCGAAGCGCAAAGCACGCAATGGTTGAGATCGTCTACCGTGTGGCGGAACTCGCCCGGCAGCGTGGTCTCCTCGACCATGACGGTGCCGTCGTTCGGGTAGTTGGCCTGGTTGAACGGGTTGAGACTGAGCGACCCGGAGAGCACGAGCGGGTAGCACCGGCGAGGCAGCTTGCCCAAACGAAGGTCTAAATCTTCGGGCGAGAGCGTCGCGAGCTCCTCGGCAGCAATGCCCCCGTAGCCTGCGACCCCAATGTGCTTCTTCATGGACGCGTAGTATCGAATCCTGAATCGACAAGAAGGTATTGTAGCAACAATCAGATAACCAGAACGACCACAGCGATGGTCAGCCCTTGGCTAGTCGTTTGAAATGTTGGATATGTGAGCAAAAGAGAGATGCACAGTACCCGCGATTGGGCGGCGCGAGCATCACGATCTTGGATTTTGTGTAGTTCCAGTCTACGTAGCGGAACGCCTCCTACAAGCGTGAGCATCATTAACCGTGTGCATCGTATGCACGTAAGTGTACAATGAGCCAGTGCACAATATAATAGGTAGATACTACGTGTGAGCAGCACTCACCCGCAACACCAATGCACCATATCCGTGCGTCACAAAGTTGATGGCTTCGTCCGTCGTGTGCGGCTTTTGGCTTCGCAGGAACTCGCCGAGCGCTGGTGCGTGCACAAGAGAGCGTTGTATGATTAGTTACTCACGGCATATTGAGTGCAACAGAAGCAAGGTCATCACCTTGTCCGGCCGTTGCCAGGTTCTACGGACAACGAGTCAAACAACATGAGCGCATTAGGAAGCCGCCGTTGGATTGGAGCAGGCGAATATCATGGACAGCAGCGGACCTGTGTGCGCGGGCTGTAGCGGAAGGGCTGCACGTCGTGATTCCGCCAGCAATGGAAGTAGAGCTCGAGTGGCAGCAGTGGTACTCTGCCTCCGTAGAGGTCGTGCACCGTCACGAGGATGCCGCGCGCCACAGCGGCTCCGCGTCGTCGGTCGATCGCAGCGCTCGCCATCTTCACTCACATCCGCACAATGTTCAACGACGGTGACAAAGAGGCAATTATTCGGTCAACATTCGCGCAACATGCCACAGCGTGTAGAAGCGTAACCATAATTCTCAATGAATTACGGTTACGTTACTCCAAGTTTCCTCTTGCAGGCAAACCCCCAAATTGAGACGCAAAACATACCAAGCAAAAATCTACAGATAAAAGCACGCTGACCGAACGCCTGTTTTTATCCCTTTAAAGAGAGCTTGTCTGATTATAGTGTAACCGAATGAAAGCCAGTGTACAAATGTATTGATTTACGATACTGTTGTTCAGTTGAGAATACTATAAATCTGTGACCTGTCAACAAACAACTTTGCGTGCGCCCAGCAATTATTGATGGCGTCTGCCTGGATGCTCGACCAGCTATCTTGGCACAACTCAATTACTTCGAGCAGAAAGATACGGTAATAATCTTTGTCTCCGTCAAGAAAACGTTCAACTGCCAACTCTGTCATCTTATTCAAATACTCAAACTTAAGATTGGAGATTCACACCTTGATCTATGTGTTGGAGCAGCGATGTTGTGTCTGAAGACACACTCCAGTATACACTATACACTATACATGGCGAAACGAGACACTCTCACGGACAGCCTGGTCAATTGCCGAGAGCTGCAGTGCCAGTCACCTATGCACTAGCTTGCTAGATTTTGCGAGACAGTTGGTGGCAAGCA
>JAASGT010001164.1:0-10637 GCA_023334315.1 Globisporangium alternatum | reverse complement strand
CTGTCTGCACTTAACTGGAACTGTCCATCTCTCGCCACAGAGAGATCGGGAGATTAGTGCCTTCGGTCGATCAACGCTCGCTCTCTCTTTCCAAGCAGTATACTGCTCGAGAACACCACGTCGTCCGAAATCAAAGCGGCTACACGTGCGACAGCACCAGCGACAAGGTCTACCCGAACAACCAGTACGGCTACGGCCGCATCAACGCCGTCAAGGTGCTCGCCGCCAGCGTCAAAGCTTCTATGGATGTGAGTTGATGATGATCTGAAGCAACCAAGTGGTGGTGTCTGGTTTCCGTATCCGGTCGGCAACTTTGTCGCGCTCTCTCTCATTCGCATTCTCGGAGTCTTCTTGAGAGTGAGCGAGAGAGTGAGTGAGGAGGTCTCAAGTAGTGCACAGCACGAAATATGATTCGATGTGATTCTTCTTTTCTCCATTGCTTCTGTTTCTCTGGCTCACTGCACTCGCTCGTCTTCTCCTTTTCGCCTAAGGCGGCATTCTGTTGGTACATCCACAGTAGCGTACTGGTACCGTATTGTGGACAAAGTTGTCCTTCAGCAATTGCACTTGTCCACCAGCGTCTCCACCAGTTGGACGCACCGGTATAGTAAACTGAAAATTGTATCCGTAAAAAAGTGTTCCGACCTGATCTATGGGCGAGTTCGTCGGAGCCACTGTCGCAAAGTTTCAATCATTCACTCAGGTTCACGTATGTAAGCTCAGCCATTTGCTGTGCGTTCGTTTGCATTGCAGTGTGGCGCTATGTGAGGAAGAGAGGGTAATGGCTATCGTTAGGAGGCCACCGAGTCACCTCACAAGAGCACCTCTATTATTGCAATAGAGAAGCCAGCCAGATGGACGAAAACTAATACAGGCAGTACGCTCTCTGCTTGCGTTTTGAACAGTTTACTCGTGGCCCTCTCGCATAACTTGTGAAAGAGCGTTCGTTGAAAAAGGGTATGCAGAGCGGACGAGTTGTTACTCGAAAGCAATCGCAAGACGAGTATGTGTGCACGTGTTGTCGAAAGTCCGTTGTTCGGCACGCTTTGCCGCAATCACGAGCAAACAACCCACTTTAGACAGTACGAATGCACTGCACCACCTGTTGGTGACTGATCACGTCGGTCGAGCAATGGTAACGAACGGCTTGATCGTGTCGCTCCAGCCTGCTGGCTCCAGTCTTTGACGATAGCTCCAAGGTAATTCGCACAGTATGTGCTCGTGGTTTCTTCTTGCCTGCAGCATTCATGTCAGCTGCGGCAGAAATCGTTTATCTTGATCACTTGCAGGCGATCGCGAGCGCAAATGTGCAACCTTAACCGTTTTGCCGACGCACTACCAGTCCACAAAGCACATTCAGCGTGTTGACTTCCTTTTCCAGCGCTGCAATGGAGGCATCGGACACCATGAGCCTTAGATTTCACGTCACGAAGCTTCTGAAAGCTTTTCTCGATTTGTCTGTGCTAGCTAGTAGCTGCACACAATACCTCTGTGTCTATCTGTCTGTCTCGGTTGAACGTTTTGCCTACAGCTGGTCCGGCGTCACTGGATGCGGCAGTGGGATGATGGACTTCTTGTCCACGTCTCTCGGTAACGCTTTCCGCATATCTAACGTCACAAACAGAGGGCACACACAAAAGGCACATACATCTCGTCAGTCACATACGCTGGGATATCCATAGTACAGATCTGCATTTCCTATTAGTATACGTACCAAATGCGTCCTCGTCGTCCGTCTCGTTCGAATAGTAGCCGAGTACACGTCGGTAGACCGAGTATCCGAGCTTCTCATACATGCCGATCGCTAGCGCGTTCGAGACGCGCACGAACAAATCCACAAAGTAGCCGTCATATCTGTAATAAAACCACACACACACAACAGGATTAGTTCATTCGTCAATCGTGTGAGCCAAACAATCAATCGCACTGAGAGTGAATAGAGAGACGTACAGGTCCTCCGAGACGTTCTCGAGACTGTCCATGAGCTTCTTCGCGAGCCCCAAGCGGCGGAACTCGGGCGCGACCGTCACCGCGGTCACGTGGCCGTGCCAGTTCTCGTCATAGCCCTCCGCTTTGCCCATGACTGCCATTCAGCACACATCCCATCCAAGCAATACAAAAACACCATTAGCGTGACATGCAATGCACGGGCAGTAGACAAGCGCAGCGTGGATGACGTGCTGTAGCCCATGATGGTGTCGTTCGGGTCCTGCTGCACGAGGAAGTAGTCGGGCCATTTGGCGAGGTACTGCAGGTAGAACGACATGTTGTACTGCGCTCGTGTGGAAATGGCAGCGGTACGTTAGCACGACGCACACAAGCGAGAGAGGGGTATACGGAGAGCGATAGAGAGACAGTGACGACGACTTACGGTCTCCGTGAGCACGTCCAGGTTGACGTTGTTGAAGCGGAAGAGGTCGTCGCAGCAGAACTTGCGCGTGGACGTCATGGCGCTCGCTTTGCTTTGCTTCTCTGTCTTGTACTGCGGCAAAGTGAGCCACAGGCTCACTTTTGGCGAGCAGATCCATTTCTCGACAAAAATCTGTTTATGTTACATAAACCTGTATCATAAAGTTTATGCGTCATTTTGTCTTGCTAAATTGATTCTCATTATTTGCATTGCGTAGGTACCTATTACACAAGTTTACTACTTTTGTTAATTTAGTTTTTTTCGACTGCTCGTTCGTCCACGAAGAATTTGTTGTACGCCATTATATTCTTTTTGAAAAAAATACACGTAGGTGGAAGATGTAATCAATGTTTTATTGGACGTTAATGGCTGAGGTGTCGCCGTAGATCGGCCAAGGACGCTGAACTAGCCCAGTGCTCGCCCAACGTAACTTGCCTCTTTCGATGGTCGCATTCGCGCATATGAGCCATTCCTTGTGATCTTGGCAGTGGTGGTGGTAGTTTAGTACGTAGGATGTGCGTCAAGTGGGCTTTTCGGAGCTAAGTTCTGATATGGGCTGACTCGCAACGGCAGACGAAATAATGCAGGGTAGTTTGAATGCATTGCACTACTTGGACACGCTGACGACCTGGCGCTTGTGTCCGTCCAGCCATCGACAACAGATCGCTGTCCTCCACCACCACTTGGTATTTCATTTCATTGCGGCACTGTACCCAGACTTACGCTGTGGGATCGAGGGTGAACGGAAGCGGTGCGAGCATTGGTGAGAGTCCCAACCGCACCAACGATTGGGCGTGCTTTACTTGTATGGGCAAAGGCACTTGACGCAGCCACTCGTAGCCACTACAAATCTGGCTACCGTCGCAACGTGCCACATGTACGCAAGAACGTCAATGCGCAACAGTGCTTTCTTACTCACATGTAGGACTATGAACGTGTGGTGACCGCAACAAAGCCTATTGGCACTGTGTGAAGCAATGGATGGAACGGACATGACATGAGGTCTCGGCCATCCTGTGTCTCGTCTAGAGCTGGTCTCGGGTCACTGGATGCGGCAGCGGGATGATGGACTTCTTGTCCACGTCTCTCGGTAACGCTTTCCTCATATCTAGAATCACGTATACGATAGATATGCACGTCGATACGGTCAGTCAGCTGCCCATTGTAAAAATGCCGCGCCTGGACGTCATAAGATTCGCACCGAACGCGTCTTCGCCGTCCGTCTCATGTGTATAGTACTCGAGAATGCGCCGGTAGACAGTGTACCCGAGCTTCTCGTACATCCTGATCGCTGGCAAGTTGGACACGCGCACGAACAAGTCCACGAAGTAGCCATCATATCTGTTTGAATGCAGCCACGAGACAACGGCGTGAGTCATTTGTCCTGAAGTGCTTAGTACGAAAAGCGGAGAGAGATCAACGCGAATGACGTACAGATTCTCCGAGACGCTATCGATGCTGTCCATGAGCTTCTGTGCGAGTCCGAGACGGCGGAACTCCGGCGCGACTGTCACAACCGAGACGTGGCCGTGCCAGTTCTCTTTGTAGCCTTCAGCCTTGCCCATGCCTGCCAACCAACACACGTTAGCGTATCACGCGTATTCATAGCAACAGGAGGCAAGACGCAGCGTGTGCACGTGTACTACATACTGTAGCCCATGATGGTGTTGTTCGGGTCCTGCTGCACAAGGGAGTAGTCAGGCCACTTGGCGAGGTATTGCAGGTAGAACGACATGCCGAACTGCGTGTGTGTGAGTATGGTGGTCGAGACAGCAGCGTATTAGCAACAGATACCGCGGTACAAGAAGGCAGAGCAATAGAGAGACAGTGGCGATGACTTACGGTCTCCGTGAGCACGTCCAGGTTGACGTTGTTGAAGCGGAAGAGGTCGTCGCAGCAGAACTTGCGCGTGGACGTCATGGCGCTCGCTTTGCTTTGCTTCTCTTGTGCTAAGTGTGTTATTGAAATGCATCCAAGGCATACTCAGAATCAGAGCTTTATTCTAACAAGAAAAAACTGCTCAGTGTATCAATGTTCCAAAAGGTCAAATGTGTAAATACCGGTACTGAACCGGTATATCAATTTGCCATTTTTGCGCCAAGCACAATATATCGAAATGGCCACTACGATGATGGAGCGCCAGGGCGACGCGCCAGCGCAACAGCAAGAAGAGCAGCAACAACAGTACGACGGCGTGGAGGTGCGTGCGTCACGTATCCAGAACGCCGGCAGCGGTCTCTTCGCGACACGTCGCCACACGCAGGGCAGCGTCCTCTGCGAATACACGGGCGAGATCCACGCGAACGCCGTGGCGTGGAAGCTCGCGGACAAGTCGTACCTGATGAAGCTGGGCGACGGCACGTACGTCGACGCGCTCTACTGTCCGCATGTGCTTGCGCGGTACATCAACGACTGCAGGGGGCGCCTGGGCGGCTACAACGTCGCGTTCGAGAAGCGGCCGCGTGAGGACAAGGCGCTCGTGGTCGCGCTGCGTGACATCGACGCGGGCGAAGAGCTCTTCGTGGACTACGGTCGCTTCTACTGGCTTGCGTACAACCTGCTGCATCCAGAGAGCCCTGTGCGATAGCAGGAGTTGTGGTGATGGTGATGGTCGTCGGTGCTACAGCGCAGGCGTCGTCAGTCGAGCTCAACAAGGCGAGCACAGAGCACAAGGCTTGTCAATGATCAGCACAAGCGACGCGTCAAGTGGGCAGCGTATGTACAAGATCAAGATGCAGAACGCGCGTAGATTGTTACGTTACAGCGATCAGTACTCACGCAGCGACGCCCGGATCGCCGCGGCGACATCGTCGTCGTCGTCGTCATCAACGGCGCTCTGGTGGCTCGTCTCCTTGTGTGTGCCGTTCGACGAGAGCGACAGGTTCGAGCTCTACACGATCACAGATATGCAAATAGACACAGACGACGTAAGTAAAGACCAGGTGCTGGTAACTACACCAGCTACACATTCAACAGCAGCCAATAGACGTACTTTCCTCGCCAGCTCGTCGTCCGAGTCGTCATCCACGGAGAACGCCTTGGACGCGGCAGCGACTTCGGATTTCGCTTCTTTCGCCTGCATCTCGGCCGCGGCGATCTCGAGAAACACGCGCTCGCGGCTAAAGTCGTAGTCAAACACCTCCTGCATTGCGCAACACACACCCATTCATATAGCATATGAGCAGTGGCTTGGCAGCAAAACAACGACAAGTGACGCCATTGAAAGCTGCTCTTTCCCACGTACGTACCCTCTGCAGCAGGTTCTCGTTCAGCGTCGCGGCCACGGGCGTCGACAGGAACGTTGTGTTCAGAACCACGTGCGCGTGCTACAGTCGAGAGACAACGACACCACAGCCGTCAATGCGTGTGAAGACAGATAGAAGTGCTCGAAAGCATAATGCAGTCGCACCTTCAAGAGCGCCTTCTGGCTGTTGGCGTTCAAGGGTGACGTGGCCATGTTGAATCTGTGTGTGTGGTGGATTGCTTCGATCGCTTGTTTAATGGTTCTACCGGCTCCGCTGTAGCATAGCGACACATCATTAGCATCAACAAGTCAGAGTGCATACGCTGGTGAGCATCGCGGTCGCTCAGGTGCTCATCCAGACGCGTATACAGAGAGCGCGACGCTGCGCTTGCTGCTCATTCCACGCACCTGAGAAGAAATGTGATTCACTTTTGAGATTTGGGCAGCGACTATGAAATTGCGCAGTGCATTTGTGCTGGACGTACCAGATTACACAGATTTTTCTGTTACAGGACGCATAACTGAAAAGTAACGTCCATTGTAACAGTACATGTTCAAAAGAAATCGAGCAAGAATGCAGTAGCACTCTACGCCATAACTACTGCTTCCTCCACAGCTCTCTATGTGTTCTATGGTATATCTCCAGCGACTCACTCAGTTATCATACGGCCATCGACACTCACTGCTCGTCCAGGAAGCTCGTGGTGCCGTAGCGGCGCTTGATGCCTTCGAGCTCGAGTTTCTTGATAGGTTTGTTGCTCTTCCAGGGCCAGCCGGTGCCCACGCGGCCCTTCACGTCGTCCGGGTTGTCCTCCTGCGGCTCCATCCACGTGTCCTTGGTGCTAGTGCTGCCGCTGTTCTGCACCATGCTGTGCAGCTCCACCTTCGTTGCTGTCGTTGCTACTGATGCTGTCGTGCTAGCGGCTGCGAGGCGCTGCTTGGCCGTCGCCGTGTCCACGAGGTCGCTCACCATCTTGAGCTGGTCCTTGGACTGCCGCAGCAGCCGCCCGACGTGGTTCTCGTCCTCCAACGAGCGATAATTATCAAAACCGTCGCGGATCTGCTTGCGCACGTCGCGGCGCACGTCGGCCTCGAGCGGGATCGTCGTGCGCAGGAACTGCCGGTACTGCGCCAGCACGTTCGAGCGGTTGAGGAAGTACTGCAGCGACTTGTACACGCGCTTGGGCGTCCGGGAAGTCATCGCGTCGCTTACTCGCTTGTGTGCGTTGCTTGTTTGTGTGTGTGTGTTGCTCAGTTTGCTTGTCAAGCAAGTGCTTGTTTGTTTGGCTCGCTTGCTTGCTGTCTTCGGGCTTGTTCTGCAGGAGCCCAAACTAAGTCCCAAACGTATCAAAATAGTGTTGGTCTTGCAAAGATGATACCTTTGCTTATTGATAGTATGTCCGTCAACTGCAATGATTTATTTAGACAGATGTATTTAATGTGTGTGGTCCACACACTCACTTGCTTCTCTGATGGGCGAAATGCTGTTCTCCATGAGAAAAAAACACTACATGCAATCTTGAAACGACTCGGTATTGGCACACATACACATGCGTGTCACGTTGCTTGACGTGCTAGTGGCTGACCAACACCCACAAGCAGCACGAGCTCCACAACAACAACAAGCTCGCAACAACGACAGCAAGCGCATGACCAAGAACGCTCTCGTGCTCAAGCCGCAGTCGCCGCTCTCTGGCATCGCTGCGTTCGCCGTCGCGAGAGCCAGCAACCAGCTGGAAGCCGCCGTCGCGACGATGCTGAGTGGCGCGGTTCTCATTAGCAGCGCGGCTGTCGCGAGCAATGGCGACCCGCTCATCGCGAGTAGCTCATTGGCGGTTCATAACGGCGAGAAGCACGCGAGTGTGGTGATCATCACGACAGACGAAGAGCACAGCGACGCCAAGGCACTGGCGTCTGCGGCGTCGTTGGCGATGGGCGCTCTGGACGAGAGTGAAGAGTTCTGTAGTAATGGCAGTGCAGCTCAAGATATTAGTGGTGCCACTGATACAACTGGTGGTGCTGCGTCGGTCTTGAGGAAGGCAGGCGCACCAAGGCAGCCGTCGTTTGTGGTGCGCATGGTGCACGAGCTGAGTCGCAAGCGAGCGCTCAACGTCCAGATCTCCCAGACGCAGCTCGAGATGAAACGCATGCAATTGCTCATGAGCGGGTATCAAGCAGATGTGCAACGCGTGCTGACGCAGCTCAACAGCGAGGCACTGGCGCTGGAAGACGCGTGCGCTGGGATCAAGCAGAGCATGACGGTCGTCTTGACGCGGCTGTCGATGGAAGGCTGGTGTCGAGCGCTTGTGGATACTTACCGAAGTCTCCAGTTAGTGTTGCTCCAAGAGAACAAGTTGCAAAGAGCCCACGTGGCGCTTCGTCGAGGCATGCTGCAAACACGAGATGAGGAGTGCGACTGGATGGGCGGCGCCATCGCCGACGGGTACCAGCGGCAGGTGCGGTGGCTCGTTTCGCAGCTGAGCGGTGCTGGTGGCGAAAGCAATCGTGGCGAAGAACCTCCACTTGACGATGACGATCCCATTGTCCACCACGCATTGTCAGCGGACGACCCGTTCTTTGCAAATCCCGAGCATCTCCACAAGGCGAGTGCGCAGAGCAAGCAGCTCGAGCTTCAGTTGCGGTCGGTCGCAGCGCTGATCGTGACAATGCGCGCCAGAGTCCAAGAGCTCATCACGGCGCAATCGGAGAAGAGTAGTGAACTCGAGTGGTTGTTGCCAGCTCCAGCAGCAACAACAACAGTACTGCCGTCGATTCTGAAAGGCAGCTCTTTGAAAGAGAGGGCAATCAGCCGTCGCAGCAGCAGCGTCAGGGATGCGAACTCTGTGACGACTGCGAAGCAAAAGCAGCTGCGGCGGATTCTGGGCGAAGTAGCAAAGCTGATCGATCTCCCTGCTGGTAGTGGTGACGGCGGTGCGAGTTACAGCGCGTGCCTGAACGAGTTTGCTCGCCTCGTCTCTGATCAACGCACGCGTGTAGGTCGACTGAGTTCAGCATTTGCAAAGAAGCTCGAAGAGGACACGCGCGTAGCGGTGGAGGTTTTAGCAACAGCGACGAGCACGCAATCAGCACCGCAGCGATCCAGTGGCGAATCTTGGAGCATGGAAGCAATCGGTGATGCTGATGAAGACATCGAAGCTGACGCGGAGCGAGACACCGACAACCTGTTCATCTCGGATCTGCGCTTCCTCGAGACGGCAGCCGGCTCTCATTGTCGGACAAGCGAGCGAGACGATCAAGTCGAGGACAAAGAGCCTGGATCGCAAAATATGAGCACAGCTGCGGTTGACGTGAGCCGGCTACCACCTCCAATCTGGATCCTCGCGTTCGCGCGCTTTCTGCAGAAGCTGATCGCGTCTGAGTACGCACTGGACGAGCCATCCTCTGACAAGCAGGGTGAGGTGGATGAAGAGATGGAGAAGGCGCGCCTCAGCTTTGGATCAGCTGTGGGTGCCTCGCATCTTCTAGATCATCTCATCAGCGAGCGCACACTGAAGGTCTGTGTCCATCACTTTGTCTTCAGCAAGCTCTCGACGTTCTGCTGTGCATATGAGCAGAGCAGGTTCTGCGAAGATGTCGACCCCACTGCCCACGCGTTTCTCCAGCAGCAGCACTGGCAGCACTCGAAGCAGGCGATCCAGCGGGTCCTGTGGGAGCAACTTGCATTTCCAAGCGACGTGGCCGAGATCATTCGCAGGCACTTGGATACTCCCATGAGTGGCCACCAGCAGTCGGCGTTTCTGCCGCAGACGCTCCACGCGTTCAAGAGCGTCGAGTGCGAGACCACGCCCAATGGCGTCGTGCATGCCGTCATGAACGCGTTCACCGTGCTTCATAGGGAACTGGGCCAGCTCTTGCGTGACGACACCAACAGCAAAACACCACCATCGGCAGTGAGCACAGTCTTGAACGCCGACGTCCTCATCCCATCGCTCGTGCTCATGATGAGCCGCCTGAACCATGAGAGCGAGTTGGATCTGCTCTGGCGACGCCTGAACCTCGTGCGCGTCTTCCACGCGACGCTGCTGGGCCAGGGCAGTGAGGAGGCGTACTACGTCACGTGTCTGCAAGCAGCGATGCACGTGATCCAGACCTTCGCTGTCACGGACGCGTCTGCTGTCGCCACCCACCACATCTCGCTGATAGACACTCGAGCACAATGCGAAAATTGCCAAAAGCTCATTGCACACCGCCGCCGCTATCGAACCACCATTAAGCGGCCCTGTAACAATAACAGCAACAATGAAGGCGATCATTCTGCCAGCTTATCGTCATTCTCCGGAAGAGCTGAGCTGAGGAGGTCAATGACGCGCAAGAAGTCCACAAGCACTCATGATAATGAAGTAGAGGCAAACCTCACCGACGCGTCCTGTCCACAGTATCAGCTGAGTGATGATGCCGCGGCGATCGAGAACCTGTCCAACTGGATCACGAACCAAGCTTCAGTCGACCATCGCATGAGCATACCTGACAACATTGTACCTGCACACGAACTCTGGCTCTACCAAGTCACAGAGAGTGGCTTCTGATCGCAGCAAGTACTCTCTGTAGGGCGTGAGTTTGAGTTTGGACTCGATGCTGCTGTATTTATGTGTTCGTCTGTCCGTCCACGCTTGGGGTTCGGATCGAATGGGGCTCCGCTCCATCCATCCATCCACCATCTTGCGCGTTTAAAAGTTCTCAGACGAGATAAGTCCTAAATAGTCGTCTTTGATCGTGCCGATCGCGTTCTGTCATAGAGAATCCACACAAATACACACGTGTAAGCATTAACACACATTATCCCATCAACCCATGCATCACCAGCCTCTAAGACAAAGCGAGCACGCCGTGAATGAACCAAATGAGTACGTACGATCTCTGTGACGTCGACGCTGACGCCCATGATCTTGAGTCGCACACCGCAGCCCTTGCGGATCTCCACCTCGCGGTCGTCCGAGATCCACGCGTTGTTCTCGTGGTCGT
>JAASGT010001163.1:0-10692 GCA_023334315.1 Globisporangium alternatum | reverse complement strand
CGGCACGACTCGCGAGCGAGACGCTACTTGCGAAAGAGAGAGAGGCCCGCCAGAAAGCGGAGCTCAAGAACAGCCAGCTGAGCAAACTCGTGAACGATCACATCACAGTGGCTCAGAGGTTTGAGAAAGCGCTCTTCAAGCAAACCCCGTTACTGGTAAGCACCTTGCAACCTACCTGCTGCATTTGCTTCACTGTATTCATTACCACAATACTAACTGCGTGAGAATGTTTGCGGCATCTAGAGCTCCAAGATTTTCGTCGAAACGACGACCCCGGTCTCGTTGAAAGCAGCAGGGATGGTCTCGATGCCTCACACTGAAAGCGACTTGCTCGTATTTAAGACACTGACTAATCATGTCGAGACGCAGTATCTCGAGCTAGAGCGAGTGTTCCGGGCGGTTGGACTCGCAGACTGCCGCACGAACCTGGTCGAGACCCGCGTCGACACAGACTGTGGCGAGGCAGGCGGCTTGGTGACTCTGGCGTTCAAGTCTTCGCAGTTGATGCCGTTCAGTATTCACGCAATCAATGAGCTGACACTGAAGAATGTTGGAAAGCGACATGGGGCGGTATGGTGTGCTATGATTTGCATTGTATCTCACCACTACATGACGACATAGCTCACAAGTTGCGGCGCGAATGTTGTGCGTCATTGTGATATTTTTACTCACAGGGAGACCGAAAGAGCATGCCGTTCAAGAGGCAATTTCAGGTTGGCGACCTTACCATCAATATGCGCAATGTCGCGAAGCGCCACTCTGAGAACGGTCGCATCGTGATGGTCTGGGAGGGACTGAGCGAGTGGCCGGACAAGGCATCTGGCGAGGTCGTGATGATTCAAGAGAAAGGCTGGAGCGTCATGCAGCCGTATTCGCAGTCCAGTTCGACGACAAAGGATGTGTCTTCTTCGCCTCTGAGTCTGTTCCAGTCGTACATTTACATGACTCCAAGGCCGACAAGCGTTGATGGTACAAAGCGAAACGAGCCTCGAGCGGAGTACGTTGCGGTCCTCTCGGACATCGTAAAGCCACTGTATGAGAAGCAGTTTGCTGCGCGCATCCAGGATTTCGAGAACGCATTGTTCGACGACTCGCTCAAGAGGAAGTTCATAGCCTCGTAGGGGTTTATTCTTGCGGGAGGTAAGTGATTGTGAGGTAAATAATTATACGACCACTCAATTTAAAGTATTGAAGTTGAGCGCCTCAGAAGATCGCCAACTTGCCATGAGATACCAAAGTACCAACACGACAAGTAAGCGATCTTCCTTTTTATTGCGGGCCATGTGCTCTAAGTAAACTTAAAGCACCTGACACCCTCGGGGTAGGTATCTCCTGTCACCCGAGGTCGAAGAGCCCAGGTGAGTAAGTGTTCGTTCTTGAGGAAGATGTTGCGAGTGGCGTTCACGTCTCGATCCATCGTGCTACCGATATGGAGATCGCTGAGGTCTTCCTGGAGACGATTCCATCGTCTACGAGAAGCACCAGTATCCTGCATTTCAACAAACAACTCGCTGTACCGCCTCCGCCGCCCACGACAGCCGACTTGGTTACGTTTGAAGTGCTGACGCGGAATGTCGAGAGGCGATACCTGGAAGTGGCGAGCATGTTCCAAGCAGTCGGACTCGCAGACTACTGCCGAGACATGGCTGACGCTCGAGTTGATACAGACGACAATGGTGGCGACAAAATCCTGAAGTTTAAGTCCTCGCGCCTCATCCCGTTCTCTCTGCAAATGATCGGTGAGACGATGCTCAAGACCGCGCGAGCAAACGCTGGGAAGAGACCTGAAGCGGTACGAGTACGTTGTTTACTTTACGGACTGATGATGTTACTTATGACGCGTGTACTGATTCAGACTTGCTGCTTATGCTACAATATATATTGTGCAGGCATTTGAGAAAGCGGGGCTGAGCGTGACGTTTAGGAAACAGTTCCAGGCTGGAGAGAGAACAGTCAGCGTGCGCGGCGTCTCGAAGCGGTTCATGAAGGACAACCGCATCGTGGTCGTCTGGGAGAGCCTCAACGAGTAGCCAGCCGAGAGGGGTTCAGATGAGACGATGATAATTCAAGAGAAAGCCTCGGTCGTCCTCTAGGCATTCTCGCAACCCAGTTTGGCAACGACATCATCTGCTCCTCCTCTGAGTTTGCTGCAGTCGTATATTTACATGGCTCCGGCAAAAGAGGGTGGCGATGTTATGCTGAAAGAGCCTCACTCACATCGTGATTCGATGCTCTCGAACGTCGTGCTGCCGTTCTACGAGAAGCTCTTTGCGGCTCGCATTCAGCATCTGGAGAACGTGCTGCTCGAGAACTCGCTCAAGCCGAAAATCGAAGTGGCTGCGTAAAATTGGAATCAAATATGCCGGGGACACTGCGGATCAAACGGGAACGAGCAAAAACGAGTTTCTCCTCAGGTACATCACACTGACAGCGTCGACCTTCGTGGCGCCGGACATTGTTGGAGATGCCTCAGCGGATCAATCGCATCGTAATAAGTAGGCGCAGTTGCTCGCAGACGCAATGTGTCCATCGCATCAGAAGGCGCTTATAACGCGTCTGCAGCAGATCGAGAGCTTGCAACTCGACCATTCGCTTCGCCGATCGAAGCGTGGATAGCTTCGACACGCATTCTGGAGCCTTGGACTGAATATTCCCTTCAGTTGTGCATACATGCATACTCAACAGCTGTATACTGTATTCATACTAAGGTTGGTAGTCCCGGCTCACGCACCCCTATATACGGGAAAGCTGTACATATGAATACAGGGTATAGCGTAATTAGTAACTCATGTATAGTGTATACCTTTTTTCAGTATATTCATATCGACTATGACAGGTAATATTATTTAGCTTAGCATTCTTTATTCATTCTACCATCCCCTAGCCTTCGTATACATGTATACTCTTTGAAATGGTATATATCAGGTAGTCACTAATCGCGCTAGCCCTGTACTTACGAGTGCGCCATAATCGACACAATCATTGAGGTTGCCAGGGTGTAATCACAGACCACAAGGAGAAGGTGCGCGTGATCGATTCGATAACGCCATGGTGCGAGCGAGTGAGGACGGCGACGACTACGCACTGCACGCTACTGCAGGCGGATGCGATGGTGACACGGACGTTGGCGACATGCTGGAGCTCTTCCTAGCAGAGCTGGACGCGCTTGAGTGCCATGACGAGGGCGTCTTCAATGGCGATGACGACCTCATCATCACCTCTCTTACAGCAACGACGGATGCGAGCAACACAGCAGGCTTCTGTGATGACTCTTCGGCAGACACCGCGGGTGTCGTAGCCACGGATACTGTTGTCGCGTCTGGCGCGAAGAAGCCTCCGCGCAAGCGCAAGCGCCCAACCGGCGCAGTCAATACGCATTACAAGCGGCAGAAGGAGGAGCTGGCGGCACTGCGGGGCGGTGTCGAGACGCTCAAAAGCCAACTGGAGCTACTTCGAGGACGGCAAAGAGGTCAGCAGTGTTTAGAGAACGATCGTGGATCGCGTGGAATTGTTGGTGCTGGCGAGCGAGGCGACGAAGCCGACAAGGCAGCCAAGAAGCGCGCGGTTGACGACCTGGCCAAGTTGAAGGCACGCGCCGCGCGTGAACTGGAGTCGCGGCAGCAGGTGACACTGGAATACGCGAGACTGCGGGAGCTTGCAGAGGACGCGCGCGAGTTCACGCGGAGCATGGAGAGTGTCTTCGCCAAGCATGCAATGCCTTCGGTGCGTTTCTTCGACGCTGTCTTGTACGTGTTTTTCATCTGTGCAAGAGCTTATCATCCGAAATGTGTTCTGATGGTGTAGATGGCGGATTTATTCGAGGTCAGCCCTGCGCTACGCGTGTTGAACCCCACGGACGCGCATGTCTATCGTGAGCTGGAGGGCTGTCTTGACGCGCGGTATGCAGGCGCGAGTGTCATGCGAGAAGGTTTCGGTTCGTGCCCAAGTGTCGACAACTCCGTCAGCGATGTGCGCAGCATTAGCGTGCTGGTGAAGAACGAGCAGGACGCGTCCGTGCTGCTCAACAACTCGCGCGTCTTGCCGTTTCCCGTAAAGTTCATCAACGACGTCGTGTGGGGAGGCGACATCTTGAACCATTTCGAGTCCACGAACGCATCGATCAAGGTGCCAAGAGCGCCATTGCATCGCTGATCCTTGATATTCTTTGTGACTAAGCACTGACAATCTATCTAATCATTGTCGATGATATGGTTTTCTAGGTCGTCCAGCGCTTCGAGTCGACGGTGTTTTTGAACAAGCAGTACAACGTCCGCGACCCAGACAACCAAGAGGTTGTGGTCACCATGCAGATGGTGCTGAGGCGCTTCACCACCAAGGATTGCATCTACTTGGCCTGGGAATCCCTTGGCGAGTGGCCGAGCGCTTCGTCGTCGTCAGCAACAACAGGTGGCGCCACCAGCAAGCGGTTCGTGATTCGTGAGCACGGCTGGGGGAGCGTGCTACCATTTCCCGATCCACAGATTCGTTCGCCCGTGAGCACACTGCGCGCGTCGACCATCGTGGAGCCCGATGTGGTTGGCGATGCCTGTGAAGAGCAGGCGCTGCATCGAGCGCGGGTGCAGTTGCTCTCGGATACAGTGGCGCCGACGCACCAGGTGGCGTTCGCTGCGCGCATGCAGCAGCTCGAAAATATGCTGCTGGACCACTCGATTCGCTCCAGCCATCGTCAGTAGCTACGGAATCGGTAGGCAGAGCTTCGTGATAGTGTAGGATCGGTGTGTTTGTAATGATGAGTGGCAATGTGTTTTGAGTGGAAGGATAGCGCAAGCCCAAGTGTATTGACCGACAGCCAGGAAGGTTGCGTCACGAGTGTTGTCCTAGTCTACCAGCAAACCAAAGTCGACACAACAAATCAGGGTATATTTCTCACAAGCAACGTCTATTTCCTACTCAGTGAGTCGTCAAGGAGCGCATTCTCGATCAGCTGCTGGTGCGTCACAAGCATCTGCTCCATGGACGGGATGATGAGGTCGCGTAGCAGGTTCGCCTGGCGCACCGAGCCTTCTCCTGCTGCTCTGTGGTCCTTCGCGTTTGTCGGCAGCGCCGTCGTGCAGAACTCGATCTGCGTCACGGGCACGGCACCGGGCAGCATCAGCGGATGCATGACGCCCCAGCCACTCTCGCGGGTCGGTAGACATGGTGCGTCGCTCGTGTTGCTCGCCACGCGCCACTGCGTCATACCTTCCCAGGTCATGAACGTGCGCTGCTTGCCGCACAGGCGCTTGAACACGTGGTGGCCCTCGAGCTCAACGTCCTCCTCTCCGTCACGATGGATCGTGATCTTGGCGTGGACCGAGACCATGTTCTCCTTCACGCGAACGTTCTGCCATACCAAATTTATACCAATGATTAGCCTCAGTGCACAGAACGAACCTCGACCTCAATATAAACTGAGACGAACCTTGAGCGTGAAGAGGTTGTCGTTGCCGCTCAGGATCGCCTTCCACGACACTTTGTTCACGGACGCGCTGTCGAACGGCACGATCCGCGACCGCTTGAACTCCACGCCTGTTTCCTGGTCACCCATGAGCACGATACGCGACTCGTGGCTCTGCGGCTGCAGCGTCGAAGGCGAAATCTCAAAGCTGCGTGCCTCGAGGTCGCGCAGCCGCGCGTCCGCGTTCTGCTCCAGCATCTCGTACAGGAACACGTCGTGCGCCTCGAGCGCCAGGTCCGAGTTCCGACCGTAGGGCAGGAACGAGAGCTGCTCATGTTGGATCATGGTAAGAGAGTCAGTAAGTCATACCTCTAGTAGTGCATAATACGTGAGCTCACGAAGGAACGCACCGCGTTCGTGTAGCACTTGATGAGCATCTTCTCGATCTCGTAGAACGCCTTGCGCTCCTTGCTCGCGATCTCCATGAGGCGTGCGTTCTCCGCTTCGGTCGCATGCTTCGCGCGTTTCTCCCCCAGCGCATGGGCTTCCCACGCCTGCGCCTCAGCGCTTTTCTGCTGCATCGTTGCAGCCCGTGTGTCAGTATTTAAAGGCTCCATCGCGACCTTGATGCACTGCAATTGTGTCTCCAGGTCCAACGCCTGCTGGCGCAGCACCAGCAGCTCGTCCTTCTGGCGCCGTCGACGCACTGGGCGTGACGATGCCTGTAGATTTAGTGGATCACTACTGATACTCGTACTGTTGCTCGTCACTTGATTGTTGGCCACGGAGAAGACGACGCTCGTGCGGCTCTCATGCTTGCGCTTCCGCGAGGCAGTCGTCGCCATCACTCCATTTCCCCCTGCTACTGATGACGAGGGCAGAGGCTGCGTCGTCAACGCTGCTGTTAGCTGTGTATACCGTGCACTCTCTAGCTTTACATCAATGGCGCCCGTGCTCTCGTGAGTCTGCTTCACGTGCTGCTGTTCCTGTTTGAAGAGGGAACAACTGGCCGTCGACGTGTTCGAAAGCGATGGCGACGCGTCGAGGGCGTCGAGCGCGTCCATCTCGCGCAGGAACGCGTCGAGCGCGTCGTAGGTTTGCAGCAGCACGCTCACGCCATCTCCAGCGCCGTCGTCCAGCGTCATCGACCTCGCGGGACTCATGCTCAGCGAGTGGTAGTCAGTCGGCTTCTGTCGTTCTTTCTGGGTCGCAGGTCCACGTTGTGTACCACATGCAATCGAGATAATAATTAGTCTCGGTGACATCACCTGCCTGATTATGAACAGAGAAGTAAAGCGGATCTGACAGGGTATCATAATATACAGTTTTTTGATAGTATAATAAATATGAATCGGACTGCTGTCTTTCAAGGGTTATTCATTAATAGAGGCTAAAATAGTTGTTGCAATTTCGACCATGTGTCTTTTGAGAATAATAATTTCTTCTCGGAAGCAGGACATGTCAACAAATTCATTATCTTCAACCCAGTTGCAAAGGCGTTTACGTTCGTTCATTTCATTCGCTTGCTCTCGCTCAAAATCCCTCACCACCATGCTCCTCCTGTCTTATCCTACACTAGTTACAGATACAACCGCGCGCAATTATTAGATAGTTATCTCCCCCTCCTCTCCTCTTCTTTCTCTCGTGACTGCTTCACGTCTCCGCGATTTTAAAAATCCGACTTCTCAGGAACTGCTGGACGTCGGCGCGTCCACGGGCCACGTCCCCATACTCGGTCGCGGTAGCCCCACGACGTTCTCCATTAAGATATTCTCCATGATCTGTTGCCGGTTGCCCCAGATGAACCGGTAGCACGGCGCGACTGAGTCCACGAGGCCGTGCATGTGCTGCAACGGCATGTTCTCACCCGTCACGCGCGGCGCAATGTGCGAGCAGAGCTGGATGAGGCTCGAGTGGCGTCCCGGGGGACTCGGCAGCGACTCGATCATGCACCAGCCGCGGTCGCGCATCTCCACGTCCTTATATGAAGCCATGGACGACGACGACGAGGCCGACGACGAAGAGCTACTACTGCACTGCGGCAGTTTGCTGAGACAGTCGGTGATCGACTCCCACAAGATCACGACGCGGTTGCGCTCGACGAAGCGCTTGATTACGGCGCGGATACTCAGGTCGGACTCAGACGCGCGCTGAGCCTGGATCGGCACAGTTGTCTTCATGCACATCGTGTCCTCCGAGGCGTGCACGAGCAGCGACTCGATCATGCCCATGGTCTCCTTGCAGCTAAAGGACTCGATCTCCATGGACCGCCACGCCGCGTCGTTGATCGCCTGCACGTCAAAGGGGAAGATGGTCGCATCCCGCAACTCCATCGTCGGCCCGTTGATCGTGTCCAAAATCATGTGCGCCTCCTGCCTCTCGCGCTTCTCGTGGTTCATCCCGAGCTTCTCAAACTCGGCGTCCACCTGCTTGTAGCGCTCGTCAATGTCGCGCACGAGCGCGTCAAAGATCTGCTGCTCGTCCGAGTCGCACACGCGGAGGCGTTTGGCGGCAAACTTGGACTCGAGTGACTGCAAGTAGCGCAAGAAAACACAAACAAACAAGCAAGTGTTAGGTGCGACATGTCACAAGTAAACATGGCAAACAAACAAACAAGCAACGCAAACAAAGTTGCGGAACGTACCGAGTTCTTGCAGCGCTTGTTCACGAGCTTCTCGAGCGCCTTGGAGATCTTGACCTGCTCCTGGACCATGGACTTGAGCTTCATGTTCTCCATCTCGGACTTGTTCTTCTGCTCCTTCTGGTGAGACGCGATGCGCTCCCAGATCGTCACGGACGACGGCAGCGACGCGTGCATGTCCGGCAGCCCCGTCGCACCGTTCACCGCGTACTGCTGCGGTCTCTTGGGCAGACGCCCGCGCACGTGGTCGAGCTCGCGCTGGAGCTCCTGCACCTGCACGCGCAGCTTGTCGAGTTCGTCTTTCTGACGCTTACGGGAGTGGTTCACCGACACGGCGGCGGCACTTGAGATAGCAGCAGGAGTGCTGGTAGGTGGCGGGGTGGCCGTGGGGGTTAGCGTCGGACTGGCCGAGACCGCCGAGTTGTTCGCCGCAACGGCGTCGATCCGCGTGGGCGACGACCGGTCCGAGACCACGAGCTTTGACAGCTGCGCGATGGACGGTAGCGGCTGGATGTGCACATGGTTCGTCTTGAAAGTGTCGGCGCCTGTCCCCGACGTCTTCCAGAGCGGGCGCTTCATCGGCAGCAGTGCCGCGAGTCCTGGGAACGACGGCGCGCTGTCGCTGCTACTTCTGCTGTTGGTGTTGATGGGCCTGCTGTTGTTACCACTGGTGGTCGTGGTGTTGTTTGTCTCGCTCATCGTGTTGGCGTTGTTGTGGTAGCTGTTGCCGAGCCAGATGGAGCTGCTGGGCAGTGGAGCCAGCGTCGGGCCCACCATTCCGTTCCCGCTTCCGCCGCCGGTCGCGAGCAGCTCGACGATGGCCATGGCCGTGGTCGCGCGACGGCGCTCGTCGTCCTCATCCTGCTGCAGCTGTCGATTGTCGGCCGGGCGCTCAGTCTTGACGGACGCCATGTGGCTGTGGTGTGGGTGGTGGGCCAGGGCAGCGGCAGCGGCGGCGGCGGTCGGGACGCCAATCGTCATGGCGCTTGCTTGTTCGCCTGTGTGCTGTTGTTGTTGTGTGCTTGCTGGGCGCTTGCTCGCTTGTTAGTTCTGGCTGTTGTGGAGGCCGGCGGGGCTTGTTTTGTGTGACTGGGCGTCTGTTTTGTTTGTTGGTTTTGTGTTTGGAAGGGGGAGGGCTGATGACGCTAAATGCTGGTGGACAAAACACTTGTGGTATGGGCTGACCTTAAATAAAAACTTGCGTTTTGATATTGTATTTAAAAAGGATATTTAAATAGCAATAATAACCCATTACTAAAGTAGAAGGGTATACAATCGTCTAAAAGAAGAAGAGGAAGCACGAGCATCAACCCTCTCGAAACCGATTGCCTCCAACCGCGTCTGTGTGCATCATCTAGATTCGTCCGTAAACATGGCCAGTGCACGGAACATGCTTCGTCCTCGAGCGCAAACGAGGAAGCGTTTGACAAGATATTGATAAAATCTAATGACAAAGAAAAATATTTAGATTCTATTCAAGATGACTTTGCACCCATGACTTTTTCTTATTCAAAACATGTTTTTATTTCAGAATGTATGAATTAATGTGTATTTTTCTGTGACTCCTGCTCAATAGGTTTGTCATTAGCCTTGAAAAAATAGATCGCACCTCGCAGACGAACAATTCGTATTTTTCTCACCGCTTGGAGCAAATGTTACGCCAAGACTCATCATGATACAGTCCAGTGCTTCAGGTAAGAGGAGCTGGTAGATATGTTGCTAAGCAGCCTTCTAGTTGAAAGAGGAGTTGGCGAAGAACTTAATACAACAAGGGCTTGCCTTGTTTTCCTTTTGTCTTGTATTTGATTTGTCTCGTAAACCAAATGATTGCCGCCCAAAATCAAATTTACTTGACCGATTTTCCTTGTGTCGCAATCGCAACCCTAATCGCTTTTTTGCTTTGTTTGCTCCACGCGAAGATGATGACACGTACAAACGAGCTTACAGAAAGTGTCGTCACTAGAAAATCAAGCCAACTGATATAGTCGAATTCAAACGAATCGGAAATCAAGCCAAAGCGCTGGCCCAGAACAACAATCTGCGCGATTTGCTTGTTTACAGTTGACGCTCTTGAACAAGGCTGAGTAAATGTGAGCGACGCATAAAATCACAAGCCAATTGACCTCCAAAATCGCAATTGGTGCTTAGTTGTGAGCAGTCAAAGTTCGATATTCTTTGGGTTTGCACCTGGAACTGACCTCAAGCGTTCGCTCGCTACTAGAGTTGTGTAAAACTTGTTTGTTTCTTGCTCAGTTGTTGTGCAGAACAACAAAACAAACAAGCCCTCTCTCTCTTCCTCTTCGTTTGCTTTGCGAACGCAAGCTCATCCACTTGGCTCAGCTGATATCCTGGTAGCTCAACGGATGAGTGGAGACAATTGCGTGAGGAGCAGCGCTTGTTCATGCTCTCTGTCTCCAGTTTCACACTCGACCCTCGAGCGTCGCTCAACAAGGCATCTTGACAATCACTTCGCCGTCGAGCAGCAGGATTCCACACTTCGCTCTGCTCGGCGGACGTCGAGCAGCTCGACGAAGCCCAGGCTGACCATAGGTTGACGGCTTCACTCACTCTGACTCCCGATTAGCTAGATGGACCGCGTTGACGGAGCTCAGTTCTCAGTAACCTCGATGGCGTTCCGGTGTCATCGTTAGCT
>JAASGT010001162.1:0-10694 GCA_023334315.1 Globisporangium alternatum | reverse complement strand
GCCGGAGCCCGAGCACTCGAGTCAGTCGCGCTTGACACCGAGGAGTATGAAGCCGCTATAACGCTAGCAGCCTGGGGTTGCGTGGTGGTGCCTGGATGTGGCTTTGCCTGGGTACCCACTGCCTCGATCGTGTCGAGAAGACAGGTGCCGTCCAAGTGCGAGAGCCCCAACGTCGTCGCTGCACGCTGGAAGAACTGGCCGCTCGCTGGCACCAACGTCAAGGCTTTCGAGCACTGCAAGGCGTTCCGGACGACATTCTGCACCTCATGTCGTTGCTGCGCGTGATCGGCCATAGCTTGGACGAGTTGAGCTATCCGTCGCATGGAATCAGGATCGGTGACTCGGGTCTGCTCGATATTCTAGAGTTCTGTCCAAACCTGACACGCCTGAACCTCAGGGGGAACGCTCTCGTCAGCGTCGATGCGCTTTCACTGCAATATGCACAGCAGAAGTGCCAGATCTCGTGCTTGGATATCTGCTCGACGGCTAACGAGACTCGAGTCATGACGAGCTTGATATTGTCACTCTGGGTAACAACACTCTGCGCTACATTGCAATGAGTGGGCAGTTGACCCGGATCGCTGGGAGCATCTCGAGCGTGCGATCATGAAAAACCGGACGCTAGAGCTTTTGTATCTCGACTCGGCAAGACCAGAAGATGAAGAGGCTTTCAATCGCATTCAGGCAGAGCTCCAGGGCTCAACGCTCTTGCCGCGCGCGAAAGTCGCCTTCCTGCATGTCATCCAGTCGCAACAACAGGCAAGCGAGACCGCGACTCAAAGCTCGAGTAGTCTGAAGAAATTCGATGCGAGCATCGTGTCGCAGATCTTTGCGTTCGCTGGGTTGCAGAGGCAACGCAGGCTCGTTTGGTAGCAATGGTAGCTGGATAGGCCATCGGACGACGATAGATAAAGGCTCATACCTGATTCCAAATGCTCATATTTATGTTTGGAGAACCCTCGAGTTCAAGTGCCCGGGTCTTGCTTCGGCTGACAAGGTGCAGCTCTCAAGTACTCGATAGTAATGCTCGGGTATTGGATATGGAAGTTCACTGTTCAGCAACCACAGCAAGGGTTCGCCAACCTTGTTAGTTGTCCGTGCATTACTAGTGCTTCTGTATCGCGAGTTCCGAACGAATTGAAGTTCATGTAAAGTTGTGTAGTCCACATAACTGCTGGGTTCAGTTTTTGCTCTTCTCATCACCAGCTCAGTCCCCGATTTGCCAGCTCCAAAACAGTCACAAGCAAGCGGGAGGCGAGCAGCGGCAATGGTGCAGGAAGATGCACGTGCACTGTTGCAGCAGCACCTGTGCGTACTGGCGACCGCGCCCAACAACCACACGGGCGATCTCTGTGTCCTGGACAAGGGCCGCGCTGTCAACAGTGGACACTTTCACTCCAAGCAAGCGTGGATCAATGCCAAGGTGACGACTGCAAACGTGAAACGACTTCGCGCGCTCATCGAAGTCGTGGGTCAGCTGAGCAAGAGCCCAGGCTTCCAGTGGCGTGAATGCTATCATTCGTTCTGGAAAAGTGCGCTCATAACCCCACTCGCGTGCTCCAGCTGCCGCCTCAGCGTCGGTTCGAACCCAGAGACGACTGAGTTCGATGACCTTGAGCAGCTCATGAGGAGCGATGGGCCGAGGTTCCTCCTGGACTTCTCGAAAGCCAAGCAAGAAGACAAACAAATCGATCTGCTTTACGACGTCTTGCTCAATGATCCCCTTATGGTGAGGAACACAAATCTGATGGCGAAGTTAACCTCGCGAGGTAGTTCAGCGAGCGAAGCACAGGGAGATCGAGATGTGAGCCGTGGAGTACAGTCTCATGTACCAAGGCGAATCGAGCTCGGTATCGTGCTTTCAAGGCAGACCGCTTCGTCGGACTTTCGAGCGCTAGCGACGCTTTTAGACGAGTATGCAGAGCGCAACAAGCAGTCGCGTGGTGATCCGAACCAGAATGCAATTCAGTTCCAGATCACGACCCTGTGGATCCCCTCGGATAAGCTCCTCGTGCCAATCGAGATCGACCTCGTGACGGACATCATTGCGGCCGAGACAGCAACGATTCAGCATCTGCACTTCGAGAATGCGTTCATGATGCTGTCGGTGGCCAAGCGTCTGGAGGTCTTTCAGCAGCTGCTGCGGACGACAGTGTGCGCGCTGCCAGACGCGAATCAACCAACGCTGCGAACGCTCCACTTGAGAACGATCCCATTGGATCTTTCGCCTGTCGCATCCATCTGCTCGGCACTTTGGTGCTCCAACTCGCTTCGGGATCTTCACCTGGAGTGGACAAATGCCAATGCTACTGGAGCGAATAAGAACACGCAGTTGGTGTGGGCGTGGATCGCCTTCGGGATCTTCCACTCGGACTCGGAGGCCAAGCTGGACCGCTTGAACCTCTCCGGACTGTCGCTTACCAAAGAAGACCTGGCCATTTTCGCACTGATCATCAGGTCTCCACATCCAGCCAGAGAGCTCTGGATCCTCGAGCATGAAAGGCTTCCGCAAGGTGATGGTTGTGAAGAAATCTTACTGTCAGAGGGTCAACGCCTGCTTGTGCAGCTGAAAGCGGATACGAAAATGCGAGTGGGTCCACAAGCAAGAGCGAAAGCCTACGATCACGATTTGATGGAGTCGGAGGAGTTTGAGGTCGCAATTACGTTGGCAAACTGGGTCTGCGTCGTCGTTTTCGGCTGTGGTTTGTATTGGGTCACATCTACATCGATCAAGTCGAGACGAGAAGTACCGTCGAAGTGCCGCTCACTGCCTCAAGCTCCAAACACAATCTCTTTCGGATCACAAGATTGGCCGCTCGCTGGTGCCAACGTCAAGACGTTCGATCGCCACCTAGTGGACGAAGCAGACCAATTCGAGGATATCAAGCTGCTGCTTCGAATGATCGGCCACTGCCTGGACGGATTCAACTTCCCAAACCACAAGGTTCACATCACGAACTCAGACTTGGCTGAGATCTTGAGCTCGTGTCCAAAGCTGACGCACCTTAACCTGAAGGGGAATGCGCTCACCGAGATTGGTGCACTGGTGGACAAATTCGAGAACCAACAGTGCCGAATCGCGTTCCTGAACGTCCACAGCACGTGGCGCCACCATAAACTGCTCTCCCAGCTGTCTGATTTGCTCGCGCGCCCGTGTTCAAAGCCGTTGAAGTACGCTGGAGTCAATGGCTTGGTAGACAGCGACCATCACTGGGCCAAGCTCGAGCGGGCGCTCAAGGTCAACAAGTCGCTTCAGGTGCTCTTCCTGTACTCACCAAACGGGAAACACTCGCCGCTGTTGAGGAGAATGCAAACGAAGTTCGAGCAAGAAACGACCACTTCGAGCTTGCCGATAGACGCCAAGATCGCGTTCTTGAGCGTCATCAAGCTATCCTCAAAGAAAGCGCTGGTGTCCACCAGTCTGGGGAAATTGGACTCGCGAATCGCTTCGCAGGTCTTCGCGTTCGCTGGGGTGCGCACCCCGCGTATATTGTTCTGGTAGAAATCCCAGTGTTGTAGCATGGGAGGCAGTTGCGAGTCTTGGTGCTGCGGGATGTATCAAAGAGATGTCGCGCTTTCGCGGACGCCACACCAGTCCTTTGAACTCTGTGTCGGCTCTTTATGAGCAAGCAGTACCTGTGAGGTACCTGTGAGCACCAACATGGATCTCTTATGATCAAAGTCCAATTCACAAGCTGAGTCAGTTCCTTGATCCTAGACGGCAGGATACTGTCCAAGGACGTCCCACGTGGTGGTTGCAGACACACACTCTCAGCCACCTCCTCTAACTTCCACCCAACATAGCCCAGCTCGCCAGGCTTCCCACGGCAGACGCGCTGCTACGCTCGCTCTCACCACTGACTCTGCGTTAGCGCAGAGGAATCCCACGCTCACACCGAGACGCAAGCCCAGATCGCACACCACACGCTATTCCACGCGAACGTGCATCGATCGTTCAACTCGTGTGCCAACTTGCCGCACTTCCGCAAGTTCAAGGCACAAGCAGTCGCGCGCCGCAGCGTCAAGCTCGAGCAACTCCGGGCACGGACCCAGCCACACTCATAGGCTCGGAGCTAAAGTGTGTGCTCCAGCCCGAGGTGACTGAAGGCCCGTACAACGTCAAAGGCGAGCTCACCCGGAGTGACATCCGCGAGAGCCAGGTGGCATCGACCTCTACGTCGAGCTCCAATCATCGGCGTCAACACGTCCACGGCGGTCGAGAGCCTGTACGTCAACTTCTGGCACTCCAACACTACGGGCATGTACGCCAGTGTGGTTGCACGAGCGGTAACAGCGCCGATGCCACCATCTACAAGACGTTCAACCGCGGGCTCGTGAACTTCATGACAACCTCCCGGCCACGTCACGGGTCGTGCAACCCACATCCACTCGGGCACGCAATGCAGCAGGCCAAAGCGATTTCTGTCTACGCGACGAACAAGCAGACGGCGACGGCGAATGCCCAGGACTCAATCTTTTTGCAGCTGACGACCTCAGGCTTCGACCCGATCCTGCACTACGTGCTGCTGCGACTCGGTCAGAACAGCGTTTCGCGTGGATCTAGAAACAGAAAATGTATTGGGACAAATCGTTTACCCTCAAAACATTTTGCAGAGGTTTTATAGTGAATATGGCTGTGAGATTTTGTGATTCAAATACTTTAGATTAGTCTACTTTTGAGCTATGCTTTTACTGTTTTGAAGTTTGACCTAAAATAGGTTCTTTTGAACCTAAGTTAAGAAACTCGAATCCTAAAAAGTTGTCTGAACGAAATGCTTTTGCCACCAAGGATAAAGCCACGAAGGAGTGCGTCGCCAGTGAGGAGAAGAGCGGACAGGTGCGTTGCCACTGCCATGCATTCTGTATATGTAGCGCATGCGCCAGTAACTGGGGCTGGAGTGTGGGCACTGCACATAGACGCTGCTCGTGCGCTTGAGCTCTTGCTTGTACGTGTTCAACGGTTTGTTCGGCACACGGACGCGCTCTGTGGCGTGTGACGACAGTGCGCGGTTCGCTTGCTATGACCACGGCCGCTACCTCCAGGTGCCGTGGCAAGCAGCCTTACATTACATGAGCGATTCAACTAATATATGCTGCATTGCGTTTGCTGCTTATGGTGTGGGTGTGAAGCGAACCTGCTGGTATTGAAAGCACTCGACATCAGGCGACCTCAACATGCGAGTGTACGAAGAAGCGCGCTGGCTGCTGCAGCAGTACGTGAGCGAGCTCGCGCGGACGCAGGGTCACCACGACGGGCAGCTCTTTGTGCTCTGCAGCGATCGCGCCAGTGGCACGTTCCTCCCGAAGAATACGTGGATCAACGTGGACGTCGCGTCTGCGAGCCCAGCGACGCTCAAGAAGCTGCGCGCGTTCATGGAAGTCGTGGGCCGACTGAGCGCGAGCGCCGACTTCCAGTGGCGCGAGTTCTATCACGCGTTCTGGAAGGACGCGCTCATGACGCCGCTCACGTGCACAGTGTGTACCGACAGCGTGGGTGAGAACGCCAACACGACCGAGTTTGACAACTTTGAGCAGCTCATGAGCAGCGACGGACCGCGATTCATCCTGGATTTCAGCAAAACGGAGAAAGGCCGCAGCCAAGTTGATATGCTCCATGAATTGCTACTGATGGACCCAGAGGAGGCGCTTGAAGACACGCACAAGAGTATCCTGGCCAAGCTGACTGGACAGAGTGTACCAGAAACAAAGGGGAAGAGATCAGCTAAGAAAGCCAAGAAGGCGAGCCAAGTCATTGCTGTGGGTGAGGCTAAGGTCCCGCAAGTTGAGCTTGGACTCGTGCTGCCGGCGGTGGGTCATAGCACGTCCGAGTTTCGAGACCTGGCGCAGCTCCTGGACGACATCGCAGAGCATGAAGCCCTTGAGAGCCGTACAGCCAACAGCGTTGAAGTGCGATACGAGATCTCAACACTGTGGATCGCGTCGAGCAAGTCGCTCGGGCCGATGGAGATCAAGATCCTGGCCGACTTGCTGGCGTCTGAATCGTGCACGATCCGCCATGTGAGTTTCGAACACGCGATGACGATGCTCACAGTGATGGAGAGCTTGCGTGCGTTTGGCCAGCTGCTCCGAGCGTCCGTGTGTTCGCTGGGAGATTTGCAGCCAAAGCTCGAGACGATCCAGCTCTACGATGCCCCGTTTGAGAACCACCATGTCGCGCCAATTTGCTCGGCGCTTCGACACACGAGCTCACTCACGAGGCTTCACGTGGACTGGAGTGAACCTGATCTGCGTGACGATGCGGTCTCGATGCTCATGTGGGCGTGGATCGCGTACGGCATTTTCCACCCAGACTCGGAGGCCAGGCTGAATCGTTTGAACCTCTCGGGACCGCCGCTCAAGATCGAAGATACGACCGCACTCGCCTCCATACTCCGGTCGCCACACCCAGGTAGAGCGCTTTGGATCCTCGAACACGGCGTTCTCCCGCAGGGCATTGGCCTCGACGAAGTCCCACTACCCGCTGGTCAAAGGCTATTCGTTCAGCTTAAAGCCAAGACCAAGTTCCGCGCATTCCCGAAACCGCGCTCGCAAGCGCTCGATCCGCTTGCCCTCGACTCTGATGAGTTTGAAGTGGCAATTGAGCTGTCATCCTGGGTCTGTGTAGTCGTACCCGGCTGTGGCTTTGGTTGGGTTCCTGTCGCTTCGATCGCGGCGAGAAGAGAGATGGCGTCCAAGTGTCCGCCGGAACAACTCGCTGCTGACGAATCCCAGACGCCTGAGTTGCCGCGTGCTGGTGACAACGTCAAGATATTCGATCGCTGCACGCTCATTGAAGAAGATCACGAGGACTGGGCTGATGAAGAAGAAGATGAGCCCGACGATTGGCTCACCGGTCCAGACGCCGTTGAAGCGATCAAGGCGCTGCTCACGATGATTGGCCAGAACCTGGAAGGACTCAACTACCCGTCACATGACGTTGACATCAGCGATGCGGACTTCACCGAGGTGCTGGCCACCTGTCCGAACCTGACACACTTGAATCTGATGGGTAATGCGCTCACAAATTTGACGCCACTCGTGGAACGATACCGAACGCAGCAGTGCCGAATTTCGTCGCTAAACATCCATACAGTGGAAGGCCAGGACGAGATCCTAACTCAGCTGGCAGAGCTACTTGAGGACCCGATTTCCAAGCCGCTGCAGTACGTCGCTGTCAACGGAATGGTCCAGAACCCGGACTGCGTGGACAGACTCGTGACTGCTCTCAAGAGCAACGACTCGCTGCAGCTGCTGTACTTCTACTCTGTGAATCCTGAGGACCGCGCGATTTTCTCGCGTCTCCAGACCGAGTTCGAGGCGGTGAAGCGAGTTTCGCGGCTTGGGATGAGGACGAAAATCGCATTCCTGAGCACGATCGAGGCGCATGCGAAGAAAGAAGGGAGCAGATCTGGAAGACTGGCGACCAGTAGCAGTCTGAGCAAACTGGACTCGAGCATCGCATCTCAGATCTTCGCGTTCGCTGGAATCCCGTTCCCGCGTACAGTGATTTGGTAATAACCAAGTGCCTCGTGTTTAGCAGCCACATCGTAATGAACTCGGAATGAAGTCAAGTTCTGCGATGTGTCCTGAGACCTTTTGCTGTGGAATATTAATGAACGCTACAGCTTCGAGATCAGCTTCACGTTGGTACACTTTTGGTTTATCGACAACGGCAATGCATTTCTACCATAAAATGGTTCGTGTGATTGGGATGCCAGCGAACGCGAAGATCGTGGCGGTGAGGTTTGAGTCGAGTCTGCCAAGGCTGCTGTTGCTTTCCCCAGTTACCGAGCGCTTCGAGTGTGCGTTGATGACACTGAGGAACGCGATCTTGTTGCTTGGTGGAACCTTCGAGCCTGTAACACCTAGGATAGCTGCTCGCATGTTTGATAACAGGTTGTGGCACTTCTGCTCCGCTCTGTTCACGTACAGAAGCCGAAGCGTCTGGTTGTCCTTCAAAGCGCGCTCCAGTTTCTCCCAAGGTTCAAGCGCCTCGATCACCCTATTGACGGCCACGTATCGCAGCGGCCGTGAGCAGGGACGCTCGAGTAACTCCGCGAATTGAGAAAGCGTCCGGTCGTGCCCTCGACTGGCAAGAATGTTGAGCGTTGTGATCTAACACTTGTTCGCTTCGTACCGGCCGATTAGTGGTTTAATGCTCTCGAACTCGTTGCTCATCAAGTTGAGATGCCACAGGTTCGGACAAGCGTCCAAGATTTCATCCAGATTCGTTTTTGTCAACTGTGTCGCATCAACGTGTAGTTGAGCTCCTCCAAGCTGTGGCCGATCATTCGAAGCAAAGGCTTGAAGGGCTCGAGTGGCTCTTGGCTCACGTTCCGGTTGATCACTTGATTGAATCCAGCGCGCGACCAGTGGCGACTGAAAGCCCTGACGTTTGCACCTGCAAGCGGAGGCTCGTTACTGAATTGTGCTCGAACATGCTCGCTCGAGGTTGAACACTTTGACGGCACGTCACTTCTTGACACGATCGAAGCACTGGACACCCAGCCAAATCCGCACCCTGGGATCACCACACAGACCCAGGTCTCCAACTGAAGCGCCACTTCGAGCTCCTCGAATCCCAGCGCGATAGGCTCACGCACTTGCGAGTACACTTTGGGAAGTGTCTTGGGCTTCAACTGGACAAACACCCGTTGACCAGGAGGTAAGCGATCTTTTCGAGTCCTTTTCCTTGAGGAAGGTCGCCATGCTCGAGAACCCAGAGCAGGCGTCCTGGATGCGGCGTGCTGATCACAGTTTTAAACACTGCGACGTCGTCAGGCTCGAGCGGTGACCCCGAGAAGCTGAGATGATCGAATTTGGCTTCCGAGTTGGGATGAAAGATGCCGAAAGCGATCCACGTCCACGCAAGCTCTGTATTTTTCAGATGTGGTTGATGAATAGTTCTGCTCCACTTGATGTTGGGAGGCGGCTAGGTGTCACCCAAGCAACACACGGTCGTACGCAGCAGCTGTTCAAAGGCGCCCAAGCGGTCGGCCGTTGAGAGTAGATTGAGCGCGTCCCCGACGCTCAAGCGCCGGATTGTACTCGTCACCGATCTGATCGCATCCACCAAAATTGTGATGTCGATTGACTCAAGAAGCCCGCCTACCACGATCCAGAGAGAGCTGATCTCGAAGTGTGTCGCATTCCTCTCTAGGATCTTGTGCTGCTCGTGCTCTGCAACTTCTTGAATAAGCTCGAACTGCTCTCGAAAGAGCGTGGTGCTCATGCCCAGCGACGGCACGGAAAGACCAAGCTCGATTCGATGCAGCGGCGACTTCTTGTCAGCCCGAATATCCTGGTTTGGAATGGAATGGGTGCTCTAATTGAAGTGACTACATCATTTTTAAGTGCTCTAAATAAAGGGCACCTCCTTTGACATGTACTTTAGGGTACAACTTGTCCGAAATGTCGACTTTGTAACGACTTCACGTTACCAAAGCGAAAAGTGCCCGCCATGGAAGTGATCACGATGGCGCGGCCGAGGACGGCTGAAAGAGCACAATGGCTGCTGCGCGAGCACCTGCAGCCGCTCGTAAAGGCGGATCTGCACAACAGCATGCTCGTGCTCGTGGACAAAGGCGGCACCAACGGTCACTTCCTCCCGCAAGAGACATGGGTCAACGCCAACGTGGGCGGCGCGACCGCTCTCGAGCTTCAGCAACTGCGTACCGGTGTAGAAGTGATCAGTCAGCTGAGCCAGAGCGTGGACTACCAATGGCGAGAGTTCTACCACTCATTCTGGAAACCAGAGCTCATGAACCACGTCGGGTGCTCCGAGTGCAGTACGAGTCTTGATGGCAATCCAGACCCCACCCAGTATGACGACCTCGAGGAGCTCACGAACAGTGATGGACCGAGGTTCATTTTGGACTGCACTGACGTCAAGGACGGTGGCGACACATGTAAATTGCTCAGCGACTTTCTCTTCATGGATACAAAGGAAGCTCTTGGGGAGATTCACGAGGCTGTGCTGGCCGAGCTGACATCACGAGGTCGTCATCCAGCAAGTTCTCACGCATTGGCCGACCGTGATGGTGAACAAGGTAGTGTCTCAGATCAAACACCACAAATTGAGCTTGGACTCGCTTTCTCAAATGCGGGACTGACGATTCCAGCGAACTTTCGAGCGCTCGCAAAGCTTCTGGACGATTTGGCTGAGCATGGGCACAAGGAGAGCAATGCAGCCAGATACAAGGTCACCGCTCTGTGGATCCCAGCCGCAAAGTCACTGGCGCCAGTCGAGATTGACATTCTGATTGATATCATCGCATCCGAGACGTCAGCCATCTGGCATTTGCATATCATGAACGCGCTAATGATGCTCTCGGTGACCAAGCGCCTGCAAGTCTTCCAGCAGCTGCTTCGTGCCACAGTGTGCTCGCTGCCAGACTCTGAACCAACGCTTAAAACGCTTCATTTGAAAGACGTGCCATCAGTACATCCTCCAGTAGCGTCTATCTGCTCGGCTCTCCGGCACGCCAACTCACTAAGCGATCTTCACTTGCAGTGGGCGACTCCCGAGACTGCTGGGGCTCCTGAGAATGGAAACACGAAGCTGATGTGGGCTTGGATCGCGTTTGGGATCTTCCACCCAGACTCGAAAGCCAGGTTGGACCTATTAAACCTCTCCGGGCTACCACTCAAGTTTGAAGACGTGGTCACTTTTGCATCAATCCTCCGGTCTCCTC
>JAASGT010001161.1:0-10696 GCA_023334315.1 Globisporangium alternatum | reverse complement strand
TCGGCTGTGAACTTGACTTTGCAGCCAAGTCTCCTTCAAGTGGCAGCTATCGGCCCCAGCAGTCAGCAACAAACACGCCTCCACGCCACATCTGTTTCGACGTCCAAGACGTTCGGAAAGAAGATCCGAACGCTCCAGCGAGCCAAGGTCGAGGCCGAGCGTCGGGAACGCCGACACGTACGAGAGGCAGCACCGCTCAGGGTTGCTTGCACCTCCGACGACGCTAATAGCACAGAATGCGAGGCCCGTGAGAGAACCATTCGACCATTCGCTGAACACGAAGCCAGCGAATGACGTTTACTTTTTCAGCAACGAGATCTGAGCATTGGGCTCGGAGTGTAAAGTTTGGAAGGCTCTGCAACTCTGAGAACTCTGTAAATGCCATACAGCGTATTACTACAGAAGTGTGCAGCAAAGGCAGTCAGCAGAAGAAAATATAGGGTGGAGGTAACTATGCAAGCCTACAATCAACTTTTTACACAAACTTCAAGCGACGTAGACCACCATTTAGTTATAGTAGGGGATTTCTACCAACTCGAGCACGACAGGTCCGGCTCGCAGCATGGTCACGCAGCTCGCGACACCGGAACGGTGCTAGTCTCTTCGAGCAGCAAGTCCATCATGCGGCACGAGACTTCGACCAGGTCAGCTTCGTAGCTTGAGATCAAGATACTTGTCAGCAGCGGTGCAGCGACGGCAGCGACGTCCAATGTGCTCGCTGAGGGGCCACTTTCACTTCGCGACATGCTACTGGCGAGCTTCTTGCATACCATTTGCGAACACGAGAGGGTCAGCGTCCCTTCCACACCGCTGGCGTCTTGAGCTGGCACTGTGCGCAGCTCTTCCCAGCCGGTCTCATCGATACACACGCCCGAGAAGTGAGTCGCGTCGGCCGTGGACGTCGCTCGCCACACGTAGCAGATACGGTCGCACTCGACAAATAGCTTGAGCACGAACAGGATCTCCAGTGGCACGCGTTCTCCATCCACACATTCGTCATAGCACATTCGCCCCGCGAGACTGTCTCTACTGCTGTTCGAGAGGTGCTGAAGTTCGTACGCGACGCAGTTCTTCGCCATGTACTGCTGCTCCCAGCACTGCCACATGGCCCTGAACACCGACTCCTTGACGAACGGGAGCACGTCGGCGTTGATGAGCTCAATGGCCATCGCTTCGCCGTCGTCATCGACTGGCTGCGAGGAGCGCTGAGTCTTCATCTGCGACTGGGATGCTAGCATCTTCGCATCCATGGTGCGCCACGCACTCAGCCCGTTCGCCTGAAAGACGCTCTCCATTCGGGAGAATGCAGCGTCCACTTCGTTGGCGAGCGTCTCGTAGACCGCGACTTCTTCTGGCACAATGCACAGTCACCTCGGGAACGCATCGCTCAGGTTAAAGAGTCCCCCAAAGCTCACTGGATCGTGTAGCCTAGGCAGCTCACACACTGCTTGCTGCAGCCTCTTTGTCATCTCCAGGTTGCTCTCCACTTGAGCTCTCAGCTGCGCATTCACTCTTTCGACCCGGGTCCGCTCGTACAGCTGGCGCTCGGCCATGTACTCCCAGGTTGCGAGCGCCAGGCGCTCTTCCTGGTCCACGCCAGGCTTCGTTTGCTGCTGCTGCTGGAGCACAGCCAGGCGCTGCTCTAGCTCCGTGAATACCACGCGCAGGTGCTTGAGCTCGCTCTGCAGGCGCTCGCGCGATGGGTTACGCGACCGCTTGGCGCGCTTACGACGTTCTGTTGCTATGGGCAGTTGCTGTGGGTCGCAGCTTCCGATGGTGTGGTCGACCTCACGTGCGGGTGAGTGGTAAGAGAGCTCATGCTGCTGTGGCGCGTCCTCGCGGTCGGGATGAGTGCTCTCCTGTGGCGTCTTCGACGGAAGAGCAGTCGTGAGCGCCATCCTTTCTGCAATTGATTTGCGCTTCTCCAAGTTGCAAAGTTGCTTGGAAACCTGTGTGTTCTTGTCGAATTCTGAATAAGTTCAAGAGATGGGTGATCGCGGTGACGAACCTAATTTAGCTTCTTTTGGGCATGTGTCTTATTTTGTTTTGGGATCTGCTCGTTCGCAATGGCTTTTGACGGTGGAGCAGGAGCACCCGCCAACTCACGCTCGCTCTCGACGTGGCCCGCGTACACGTGCACGTATCGCTCGGCCTTCACATAGCGCCGCATCACAAGCGTAAATGTTGCAGACTCGGTCTCCGTATCGCTGCCGCCTGTCTGGGCTCGTTGGGTGTCGGCTTGACGCGGTACTTGATGGCGAGCGTGTCCTCAGGTCGGTCGGCGCACGGATACACTGTGGGTTTGTCCTTGAGATGCCACGCCTTGTTGCACTGCCAAGCTGTACTACCAACTGCCAGTCACAGGAACGGCGACAGGCGCATGTCCACGAGCACGAAGTACGGACCGGGCACACCGAGACGCCTCTCCTCTTCTGCGCGAGCGCCCGCTAGTCCGTCAGCGCCTGGGCCATGCCGTCTTCATGAAAGACGGTGTCGATCACCGCGTACTGAGCGCCAAGCTGGCACAGCAGCGGCTCGAATTTGGCCGCGAGTTGCACGCCTCGCGGCAGCGCGACCGCGCTCTTCGGCCGTCCATATAAGTAGTTGGGTAGACAGGATTCTCGCGCGGCACAACGTGCTGCAAGTTGCCGCGGGTCGTCACTGTTGACTCGCAGATAGTCCTGCACCAGAGTCTTGAGCTGCTGGTTCTCGGTCTCAGCGAACTGCCACAGCTTGAATTGGCGTGCGGCGAGCTCTTACCAGTTTCGCTTCCGGTGGTTGTGCACGAAGACTGTCGCCTGGCGCTGTTGATACAGCTGCAGCAGCTCGACCTCGAGCTTTGCGGCTTCAATTCTCATCTGCTCCAGCTTGATGACGCGCGAATCTTGCGAGCGAGCAATCGCGTTGTTGTTAGGGATGTCTTGAGTTGCTGTTGTTGGCGCCAGGCGGTCTTCACGCTGAGCTGTATCACCCCACGTCAAGCCGGCAATGTGAGACCCATTGACGTCGCGAACGTTCTCAACTGGTGTAGATGCCAACGTGTTCAGGATCGCGAGCAGCTTATCGGACTCGGTGAGCAGCGAGTTGTTCACGTCCATGATGGCGTGCATCATGAAGGCGGAGCGTCTGTAGTTGTCATGGGAAGGCAGTTCTAAGGGCGGGCGGCGACCGTCACGTCGCTGCTGCCCGAGGTGGTGATACTGGTTGTCTTGTTGGCTGGAAGGCCATGAGAGCGCGAGTGAGCGTAGGAACCACTTCGTTAGGCAGATCGTCGTTCAAGGCAGCCGTTGGATCCCTTCTTTTCGATCGTGGTCGCGCAACAGCCCTGCTTGTTACTGAATGTGTGTTCAAGATGTGATTGGCTGATATCGTTTGTGGTGTAAACAGAATGGGCGCTGTGATTGGCTGAAATAACAAAAAATGGTTGTCAACACATGTGCGACCAGCAAAACGCAATCAGTCCTGTACATTTCTCGCTCGAGACTCTTGCAGCAGCAGACTGTCGACGCGTTCCCTGATGAATACCACGTCTTCCTCGAACGCACTGGTGAGTCGACTTCTGAGGCGGTTCACCTTCGCTTCTCCCACTTGGTCGGCACCCGTGAGCGTGATGTGCAAGCAGGACTGGACCACAGTCGTCGGCGACTGGGACAGTGGACCTGAGTTTACATTGCTCGGCATCTTCGCATCGCTGACCACGAGCCAGCCGATCTCGTGGGACGTTGTACCTGCGAGATCCATCTCGCCGTCGCACTGGGCCGCAAAGAGCATCACGCACCGGCCGTTGGCGTCTCTATAGCGGCGCATCACGAGAGAGTAGTCGACGCTCTCACCCTCTTTAAAGACCTTGCTGGTCATACGGTAGTTGACTGCGAACGTATCGTATAAGTCATCACCCACGGGACACGGGTACTTGTACGGGTTGTCCTTGAGGTGCCATTCTCGGTTGCAGCGCCACGTGACGTCGGCGAAGTGAGACGCGTCAAAGGGCGTCAGCCGAATGTCCACGAGCTCAACGTACCGACTGTTTGATGCGTCTCCGAGTCGCTGTGTCTTTATTCCTGTGTACGAGCGCGGTTGCAAGAGGTTCTGGTTTATGCCGTTCTCACTAAAGAGCGCGTCCATCTCGGCGTAGGCGGTGTCAAGACGGTGCTGTAGTCGCTCAAACACGTTGGCATGCGCCGTGTCTTGAACTATCAGCCTGAGCGGTTGTTTTAGTGGCCCGCGGGCGTAGTTCGGCAGGTTCATCGTCGCTTCATCAAGTCCGTAAGCGCGGGCGAACTTCTGCGCGTCAGAGCTCTCGAGACACGCGTGGATCATGGCTTTAAGCTGCGCGTTGTCGGCCTCTGCGAGCTGCCGCATCTGGAACTGGCGCTCGGCGAGCGTCCTCCAAATCTGTACGCGTGTGTTGCGTAGTATCATACCCGACTGGTGCTTCTGCTGTAGGAGCAGAAGCTGCACGTCGAGATCTGCCTTCACGTGGCGCAGCTCCGTGAGCTCCTCCTTGACTTTGTCTCTCGAGGGCGCTCGCGATCGGACGGGTCTTGTTGTCGCCGACTCGGCTTGGTTCAGGACACCAGTGTGCTTTGATGATGGCACAGAACTATGTGTTGGTGGTGGAGTGACCAGCAGCGTATTGGCGATGCTACCATCGACGTTCATGCTCGCGCGAGACGCTGCGAAGGCCGCCGCATCCAGCGTGGCGAGCAGCGCCTCGGTCTCCGCCAACAGCGTGTTCTCGTCCATGGACGGTCGCGTGGCGTCTCGCAGTCCATCCATAATGGTTGTAGCGTGTGGCTTGTGTGCTCTCTCGTGTGAATTGCTATGTGGTGAGCGATCGATCGTTGATGTTCACGTTCAGGTCCGGCTGTAAACAGTGTATTATTTCCATGCGCTGAGCTTGACTAACAAGTGAGGGGGAAATGCTAAAGGTGTACTCCAGCATAAATGCAAATAGGCTTCTACTACCTAATCGTTAACATAAAAGCTTGCATTTTCTCCAGAGCAAGGAAATCGAAGGAGTGTAACCCAAGCAGACAGAGTGGGCGAGCCGCAAGGCGGTGCCCCGAGCGCAGCGAGAGAGAACGAGTCCCCGTGATCTACGTAAGTGGGCCCAGCGACCCCAGTTTACCGAGCCGAGACACAACATCAACCAGATCCAAGTTTTATTTGTCCGAGCACGCATTGCGAGAAACACCTTTCTTGGCCATGATTTGTGTTCGGGCACAGCAGTCAATAAAACGGGGTAGTGTACTACAGTAATATTTTTCTGAACGATCCATGTCTTTTTCTGAATACCATCTGGATGGGTGCCAGTACGGATCGCCGTCGCCACTCGTCCGCGCTGGTAATCAGCTCCGCATCATTTCTTTAGCGAAAAGCGCACTCGAGAAACTCGAAAGCGAGCAACCGATAGCTGTGTGAGCTCTCACTTGTTATGTATAATGAGCTTCGTCGACAGGTAGTCAGTCGAATGCATCGCATCGGGAGATGGTCTCAGTCTTGTCGGATACCAATATCGAAGCCGAAAGGCTGATAGACACTGAAGTAGTTGGAGTCAGTTAGAGGTCCAGAGGATCCCACCATCCTTTCAAAAGCCAACCCAGGTTGACAGCTCTCGCACTTCTGTTGGAATTCGAAACGGACGATGTAGAAGAGGAGGAGTGGATCGTATCAGCTCCCGCTCGGTGGTTTGTGGTCCGTGAGCACGAATACACCTGAGGTCTCGAAGTGGCATATTTGATACATGTCCAGGTAACTGGCATAAATATGGTACCTACCTAATAGACTTATTTTTCAGCCACTGTTAACTAACACATCCGCCTTTCCGCTTTCGGAATTCCAGTCGCGGCCGAGCTGCGCGCGCAACGGCACCGACCGAGTGCGATTGGAGCGATGGCGGAGCCAAACGACGGACCGGAGGAGCACACGCCGCCGGAAGACGTCGCCCACCACCACCAAGTGGGTACCCAGACACAGGCGCTGCTACTACCGTCTCCAGAGCCCGCGCCTTTCGCCTCCAATGCCGACAGTATCGACGAGAGCTCGCTGCTCGCGGAGACCGAGGACCTGCTCGCCACGCTGGACCCATCCGCGTTCATGCGCTCGGGTGCAGTGTCCAGTAGAGAGGACGCGGAGTCCGTGTCGACTGTAGCGATGAGCGCACTACCAGTGGCTTGGGGTCACCAAGGCCGCCAGTCAGCGGTGTCACACGCGGAGAGCTCAACAGTGACCAGCAGCGCCGTAGTAGCTCAACCGCCACCAGCACCGCCGCCCGTGCGAGATAAACGCAAGGAGGAGATGCAGCAGCTACGCACCGAGGCTGCAGCACTCGAGACGCAACTGACGCAACTGCGGCACCAGCGCCAGTCAGCGCTACGCGTGCGCGACAAGCGGCAGCAGATCTGGCATGAGCTCGTCACCCGCCAGTGCCGGCTGCGGCAGCTCGCCGAGGCCGAGAACCAGCAGCTCAAGGCGCTGCTGCAGAACATGCTGCGTATTGACAGCCCATTGCAACTCGAGGGCGCACTGGCCCTACCAGTAACAGGACGAGCACTGAGCGACCGACTACCGAATTACATGCGCGGCCCATGGTACAAGGCGCTCCCGCCACCGCAGCGAGACGCAGACCTCGCCGCTGTTTTCGAGCCGCTGTTGCGACGCCTCGACGCCGGTTTTGCAGAGATCGACGCGGTCTTCAGTGAAAACGGGCTGCACCAGGAGCTCACGGAGCCGCGATGCTACGCCGAGAGGAAGACTCGAAGGCTCGGCCAGCCGTGTCACTTCATCGAGCTCATCGACGTGCGCTTCCTGCCGTTCCACTGGCTCGCAGTTGGGAACACCACGTGGGAGTGCAACAAGGCGCGGAACCTCACAGAGAGTGACTCGCACGTGTATCCGTGCGCCGAGCGCCCCGAGGACTCGTTCGCAGTCTGCTACCGAAAACAGCTCATCACCGCCTCTGGTGGTGGTCAACAGAGTCAACAGCAGCAGTCCATGGAGTGCAAGCTCGTGATGCGGCGCTATGTTGAAGCCCATCGCGTCGTGCTCATGTGCGCGAACCAGATCCAGGGCGAGAGTGAACTGTCAGGCGCGACCACCTCGGACATCGGGTACCTCTCAATGAGCAATGCGAACCGACTGTCGGAACCTGGATCGCCCGTCACGGTGATCCGGTGCTGCATGCAGGTCTTCTCCAAGAGCGACCAGAGTGAAGAGAAGCTCAACAGTCTGCTGAACCTCATGGTTAGCGCCTACGAGGAGGACGTGCGCTTCGTGCGGCATCAGGTTGACACCGCGCTTCTCCTGCAGCAGCAGACGCAGCACGCGCCCTCAAGCGACCGTCGCGTGTCCATTTCCGTGGTGCAGGAGGGCGAAAAGGAAGAAGAAGGAGAGGAGCAGAAGGGAGGAGAAGCAGAGAAGTGGATCACGTTCTACCACCGTGACGACCGCACGCGACGGTAGCAGCAGCGGGTGTTGGTGCAGCAGTGACCAGGGCCTTCCGACAAAAATAGTGCTCCAGGTCGTGTCTGCACTTCCAGCGCAGCAAAAGATCGAGAGACGCTGGCGGTCGTGCAGTTTGCCGTCCAAGAGACTACAGAGCAGCTGGTCGCAGTACCTCCTGGACAGCATAATACAGTGACCAGCAGTACCAGCCGAAGCACAGAGAGCGACTTCTCCCATAGTCGCCACTTCAAATTGCAGACTCGGACGGGAGGCGAGGTTACCGGTACTCGCGGCCAAGGGGACAAGTCAAGTGCCAGATGGAGGAAGACGACAGCGATGGAACACCAGAAGATGCGAGTAGCGGCTGGTTCAGCCTTCCATGCCAACACCCAAGGGCGTCGGTATAAAGGTGCCCGGTTCGCCTGGTGGCCGTAGTGGTAGTAGCGAGTTCGTACCCGTGCTACGAGGGTAGTGGCGCTGACTCATCATAGTGTAGGGCAGTATCTTATTTAATGGAGTGTTGACTCCACCACCACCTCCAGAGCCATGGACGAGTGAATGGATGAATTGAGTTTGTGGAATTACTGAACTGAACAGCGTTACTTCCCACTCTCCATAATGATCACAAGATCGCCAATCGTCCATTCGTGATCATTCATTGGAAGTGATGGGCTGAGAAGATCAGATGAGAGTGACGAAAAAAGCGCCTCGTAATCACCGAAAGTCGACATCCACCTCTCATAGACAACCAACCAACAATCCATTGAGATCTCACTCGGCCGCTCACATCGCTGCCAATATATGTTACACGACCACCTCACTCCCTTCAGTCCAGTTCTAAGGTCAGTTAAATCACATTTCTCTTGGGTACATGTACCACTAGCGGTCGTGGAGCCTTTGGGGCTCCTCAGGCGTCTGATGCACTGACACGGCGACGGACACGAACGAGCTGCTGCTGCGGGCGCGTGCCTCCTCGAGCAACTTGCTCTCGACCGTCTGATTCATGAGCCGCACGTCCTCCTCAAAGGCGCACATCATGAGGTTCACGAGCCGGTTCACCCTGTCGTGACCGACCTGCTCGGCGCCGCTGGCGACAAAGTGCGAGCACGACTGGATCATCGTGATCGACTGAACTGAGGTCGCGGCCAAGTCTGTCGTCGTACCCGCGGCCTCGCTGATCACGACCCAGCCGACGTCCGAGGCCCTGGCGCCCGCGAGGTCCTTCTCGCCGTCTGACTGACACGTGTACACAATCACGAGTCGGTTGGCCTCCATGTAGCGCCGCACCGTGAGCTTGAAGTTGGCACTCTCGTTCGGGCTGAACGATTTGTGCCTTACACGGTAGTTGACCGCAAAGGTGTCGTTCGGGCGGTCCATGCACGGGTACTCGTACGGCTTGTCCTTGAACTGCCACTCGCGATTGCAGTGCCAAACGAAGTGGCCGACGGACCGCCACGGGAACGGCAGGATCCGTAAATCGCCGAGCTCCACGTACTGGCACGGTTCGCCCAGGCGCCGGGTCTTGCGCTCCATGAACGACTTGGGCTCGAGTGATGGCCGGTTCATGCCGTTTTCGCAGAAGATGGCCTCGAGCTCGGCGTAGCCCGTGTCGAGGCTGTGCAGCAGCGGCTCAAAGACGCTGGACATGACGGCGTCGCGCATGGGCTGGATCGCCTCTTTGCACGGACCACGAAGGTAGTTGGGCAAGCTCATGATCATCTCGGCGCCTGGTGGCTGATGCTGCTGTTGGCTGACGAGCTGCGGGGCCTCGACGCCGCGCAGGTACTCGTGCATCATGGCCTTGAGCTGCAGGTTCTCGGCCTCAGCCTGCTGCCGCATGCGCAGCTGGCGCTCGACGAGCTTCTGCCAGATCTGCACGCGCTTGTTGCGGATCGTGAGCGACGATTCACTCTGCTGCTGCATGAGCATGAGCTGCAACTCGAGCTTGGTCGCTACCTTGCGCAGCTGCGTGGCTTCCTCTTTCACACGGTCGCGCCAAGAGCTGGGACGCATCTTGTCTGCGGCGACGCCTTCTTCAGAGCTACTGCCGGTCTCCTTGGCCGCTGAGCGCGAAGACGCGAACGTCGTGCGCTTGAGCGGCGGGCCGTCGCTTGGCGTCACGGAGCAGCCACGGGGCACGCCGATCCAGCTGTTCATTTTCTTGCTGTCGGGGATGCTGGGAGTGCGCGCCGCAAAGACCGCGGCATCCAGCGTCGCGAGAATCTCTTCGGCCTCAGCGAGCAGCACGCCTTCGTCCACGACGCCGTGCACGGAGCTGCGCTCCAATGGCGAAATTGTCTCGTGCGGGTACTGGTGCTGCGGGTGGTGGGTCTGAGGCTGAGTGCGTGGCTGCAGAAGCCCTGTGTAGTCGGGCTCGTTGCTGTCGAGCGAAAGGCGCAGCAGTTCACCTGTCCACTCCATCGTTCTTGGACTTTGTATGGATGGAGCTCTTGGGCAGCTGAGTGGGTGGGTGGGCTGAATAAAGTGCGACTGTCGGCCCCAAAGCGCAAATGCGTCGAGTTGCGTTGACGGCGCGAGCGACGCACAGAGAGGAGGGAATACGTAGATTAGCGCCCGCCTCGGCGCAGTCACCGCAAACAATCACGGCCGTGTGTGGGCGAGTGGCGGCCTTCGTGCCTTGGCAAACACGCGCGAATGAGCCAAAGATAATCACAACTAACTACCATCTGCTATTAGTTCAGCCTCGCTTTTGTTCACGCTTTGCGGCTGGATGAGAAATAAACAACTGACAAAGTCACCAAGTCGACGGAAGTGCGCAGTCCGCTGGCTGGGCTTCAGCGTCTGGTCTGGGGTCTCATTCACATAGTGGGATGCTGGGGAGTGAGTGAAGAGCCGCTACAGAAGCTTCGCTGTTGTCCCATTGCGAACTGATCGTGGGCTTGCGCCTGGGTGCGGTCGCCGCATCGGCACTCACCAGCACCCTCAGTGGAAATTTCTCGCTCTCGACCGTGAAGTTGCTGTAAAGCTGGGGCCGATCCTTGAAGCCAGCAAAGAGTCACGCTGGGCTTTGCATGTGCCATCGAACAGCTCATCGCACACATACAGTACCGAATGGAGGTTGGGAGGCAGTCGAATGAAATCAATCGCTCGGATAGCTGGCCGCAGCAAGTCGGCGCGTGATCGAAGAGCTCATGCCATGTATTCGTGCGCCAGTGACTTACTTCTGTCCAAGATTCGACACGAAGACGTCAGCATCTGAAGGTCCACTAAGTCAACAAAGCACTGAACT
>JAASGT010001160.1:0-10704 GCA_023334315.1 Globisporangium alternatum | reverse complement strand
GTAGCGAAGGATAATTGGCGACAACGAGGTCGCATAGTCGCTGAAACTGTTCCGCGATGCGCGGTGGCAATGGGTATTCGATCAGCAAGCATTTGAAAGTGAGACGTCCAGGTGCGACCTATGCCCATTCAAGCACATCCCCTATTGAGCCTCGCCTAGCCAGTGCCATGATGGAACCCTGTTGGACTTGACCTCCGTCTTTGTCGATGAGGCTGCCAAACCCGCAGATTGGTACGGATTCAGAGCCGCAAGTGGTAAGAGGCATGGCCTCGATCCCTGGGCTCTCAAGATGGAATTTGCTGTCTACGCGTGACATGTGCGTGGGCGAGAGCACGATCGTTCGTGTGAACTTCAGGGTCTCTGATCTCAGCCAAGTTACACCCCGAAAGTCGGCCTGACTCGGTCTGCAACAGAAATAAACAGACATAGACGATATAGAAACGATGAGCTGACGGCTCGCGCCATCAAACCTACCACAGGATAGCTCTTAGTGCACGGATCTTCGAGCCCCACAACGCTGCGTGTTGTGCTGAAGTAAAATACGCTTCGTGGGCACGGAGGTGGAACTCTCTTGCATACACACAAAAACTTCAGTTTCTATTGAATGCACAGTATTGTATTGTGGCACGCCTAGTGTCTAGGCTCAATCATCCACCTACCAGTACGCGCTCTAAGCGGCTGGCGCCAACTGGGCGGCTTTGCTCTCGCGCTCCACGCGATCTTCAATCTCAACGACTGCGATCGACGCGAGCGGCGAGTGCATCAACTGGAAGCTTGGACTCGCGGGGAACTGCTTACCGGTCGTCAGATCCGTCTTCGGTGTCTCAATCACGATCGAAATGACGCTCTCGTCGCCAAGCTCGATCGAAATGTGCGAATCCTGGCGCGCGCGACTCGGGTGGTAGAAGTAGTAAAGGCACAGCTGCGTGAGCCCGAGGACGACGCAAATGGCGTTCGGCACGAACATGAACCAGTTGTGGTCCAGCGGCGTGTATATCACCCAGAGCGCGTTGTTGGTCGTGCCGACGATCACCATCACGATTGGAATGAACTCGGACGTCTTGTGTCGGAGCACGAGCAGCACTTTCTCAAAGGGCGCGCCGTAGAGGAGCACCGCCGCAACAATCGCGATGTACCCGATGATTGGCTTGACTTGCTCTCGGGTCTGGTGGGTCACGCCCGTGATGCCGAGGATGGCGTAGACCGTCACGAGTGCGAGGATGAGGGCCGTGACGCCCAGCACGCGGAGCACGTAGGCGCGCTCGGTGGTGTAGCGCACGTAGATGGCAATGAAGAAGAGCGATATGACGTCTCCGGCTGCGAACGTGATGAACACGGGGAAGATGTTGTTGCGCAGGTAGCCGTGGAGCATCCACATGTGGCAGTTGCCGAGCAGCGCTGCGAGCGCGAAGATGGAGAGGTGACCGACGCTCTTGGTCTTGTAGATCTTAAAGATCACGGGCGACGGACTCAGGATCATGACCATGGACGAGCAGGCCGTGAGGATGCGCAGGATCATGAGCAGGACGTCGCTCATGGTTGGTCGGGTATGTGAAGGCGGCGGCAGAAGACGAAGCGGGGGTGGTGGTCGCGGCGACGAAGAGCATCAGAGGAGTGGAGTTGAGTGGCTTGCAAAGGAAAACGCAGAATGAGCTCAGGTTGGTATGGGCTCAGTAGCGGATCGAGGAGCTCAGCGAGTGAGCGCAAGACTGACTCACTGCCTGTTGGCATGGTTGGCTCAGAGCCGAGGCTTTAGCAGGCGCGCAATCGGCTTTTTTCACAAATGCCCTCGAAAATTCTGAAGTTTCTTCTAGAGCTGAAAAGAATGAAAAGTCTCAGCTCGTGTGACTGTGTTCGTGGGGTTATTGTCGCTCGTGAGCAGCGGCGGTTGGATGGAAAGCCAGTCGGTCGATGTGTCGATACGCAATTGGCCACGTCTGCCTTGTCACATCTGATAATGTGAATGGCTGAGAGCGCACCTCGTCGAGATTAATCATGTGGAACGCAATACTGGGCAGTGCTGTCACTGGAGACAACCTGCGATATGAACGTGCTGTTGTTGGGTACCGAGTTCTCATTGGCGCTTGAGGAGCCGAATGAGCCCTTACTATTGCCACGTGTGACGCGTGCGCAACAGACCAGAGCCGTGGTGAGGGTCGTTGAAGAGTGGCTGAAGGTCGGATTGACAGGAATGGGCCATCGTTAAAACTTCAGTTGTGAATCAGACGCGCTTGTATCAGTCAAACTGTGGTCTACTGTATCCAGGCAACGGACGCTTAATCTGAGCTTATACATATATGGCACCGCTACTGATGCTCTATGAAGGTTCTAAGCGAATGGCAACGGTTGTAAGCCATGGCATTGCGCGTTGAGCCCTGAACGAGGCTTTGTACCTCGATCAAAGCCTGGCAGGTGGTGGGGCCAACAAGATGGGCGAGTGCGTGGGCTCAAACACGAGACTCTGGTGCTGGTCTGTGATCTTCACGAATGGGAAAGACGATGTTTCGTCGTCCTTAGGCGAGATGTGCGAGTCTTTCGAGCGAGTCGAGCCGTTCAGTGCACGCAGGTCGCCATCACCATTGCCGTTCATATGTCGTTCTCGGGCCTTTCGTCTCGGGTTGTACACGATATACAGTGTCACTTGGATCGCTGAGAGCATGACGCCGATCACATTCGGTGTGAGGATGAACATGTCATTGTCCACGACGCCGCAGATGAGCCAGAGTGAGCAGCTGACCGCCACGACGCCGCATATGGCGATCGACAGCGTCGCCGCGCTCTTGGTCTTGAACACCTGCCTGATCGTCTCGAAGGGTGACGCGTACAAAAAGATGTTGACGCCGACCGCGACGAAGCCCGCGACATTGCGCACCTGCTCTCGGCTCTGGTTCGTGACGTCGAGCACACCAAGCACGGCGTTAAGCGTCACGAGAAGCCCAGCAGCATGATGCAAAAGAGCTTGACCACGTAGCGCCCCTCGCTCGTCCATTTGAAGTACGCTGAGATGTAAATGAGAGAGGAGACGCAACCGAACACTGAGGTCGCCACAATGGGAAAGAAGTTTTCGTCCAGGTACCCATGGAGCAGCCTGCAGGCACAGATCGAGAAAGCGCTCTGGTGAGGAACTACGTGTAATACAAGGTTGGCAATGAATACGATGTGCGTGTGTGTTCTACGCCTGTACCAGAGGAAACTGTTGCCCAGAGCGATACGAGCGGCAGCGCCGAGATGTCGTCGGTGCACTTGGGCTTATAGATGTGGCGGGTGTCGGGCAGCGGACTGAGGCACATGGCGATCGCCGCAAGCGTCGTCATCACCTTGAGCGCTGTCAAGAGGAACGACATGGCGTCCTCGCCTTCTGTGTGCTGGTCGACTGAAGTCGGAAGGATCTGGATGCGTCTGTGCGATAGTCTCTGGCTGTGTGTTGGGTCCGCCCAGTGCCTTTGGCTGTGGTGACCATTCAGTCAGTCAGTTGAACTGACAGATAGACGCAGCGGATCGTTATGAGCAGTCGTTTCTAAACCCTTCTGGTTAGGAGTACAGAATGTGTAGACCACACTAACCTTATCAATTTTCTAGTGTGATGTGTACCACATTAAATTAATTACATCTTCCGATCGATATGTGGTGCCCATTATATTGAGTTGTTTTGCTTGGATCCCTCCGTGTGCAACCTTCAACAGCATCGTCATGACCATGCCGTCGCCAGAGCCGCGACTGTTGCTGGCTCTGCTGGAGGTCGATGTCGTCTGCGCGACGCTCTGCCACTTCCTGTGCTTTGATGAGCTCGAGACGCTCTCGTCGCTCAGCCGCCAGCTCATTACGACGTCTCTCACACGCGCGCACTTCATCCTCCGCGCGTGCTTCGTCGTATCGACGTTCACAGGCGACGCTGACATGGCACTCTTCCTCTCGCGCATCCACTCGGACATGCTTCCGTTCATCAAGAAAGTGCGCGTCGACTCGACGCTTCGCTTCTATCCGCCTCGGCCAGCTAGTGACGATAGCATTAGTGGAAATGCAGGTGATGGAGCTCTGTTGCTCGCGTTCCCAGAGCGAAGCGCGTGGGAGATCTTCCAGCACATCGAGGTGTTGGACTTCACGCGCGACGTGACAGCAAAGACGCAATTGATCGAACGACTGACCAAGCTCACGAGCCTGAACCTGTCGACGCATCTGGACCCCGACCTCGCACCACTGGCGCAGCTCACGACGCTCAAACACCTGTTCCTGAACGAGTCCAACGTTACGAACGCAAGCCTCGCGCACATCAAGAATCTCACGTCGCTCGAGACGCTGGAGATTCGCAACTGCGCGTTCGTGAGCGATATCTCGTGCCTCGCTGAGCTCGTGAACCTGCGCAGACTTGTCATGGGCGGCAACGAGGTGAAGGACTTGTCCATGCTCAGTAAGCTCACCAAGCTGCGGCATTTCCACTATGTCTCGGCGACACGCAAGAGCTGGCCCAAGATGGATTTCCCACTGTGCGCACCGGATCTTGAGTTCTGCGACGTCGCGTGCACGCCTGTGCGCAATGCTGACTTTCTGTTCTTCTCACCCCGGCTCAGGCATCTCAACATCAGCTGGACGACGCTCTCGTCACCACCGCCGCTGGCCCAATTGACGCAGCTCAGAGTGCTGATCGTGAGCTCACCATTGCCAAGGGACCTGGAGTACTACACGCCGCTGGCGGCGCTGAGCGAGCTGGAGCGCATCGAGTTCCACAAGATCGGCCAGGCGTCGCTCGAGCCGCCGGTGATCGAGGCCAAGTTCCCCGAGCGTGTGCGTCGTTTGTTAGTGTATCCATAGAATGATTGAATGCTTACATGAAGCTCCTTGAAAGCGGCATCCATGTCATGTGCAGATATATATTACTTAGGATACCGTCGTTCGAGCGATCTGCTTGCTCGCGTCACTCGGTCGGGATGTCAACAAATTACAAGGTCTCTTCTTTCACTTGCGAAGACGAGAACGGCAGGTTCATCGAGTACGCCGAGAGAAATGCCGGGCGCGCGTTGTTGGCGTAGAGTATCGCGTTCAGCTCCGACGTGCTCTTCATGCTCTTCTCTGAGACCTTGTCCCACTCGAGGAACTGTTGCACGACGTTCGGCACGTGCTCCTTGTCCGGGATGTCGTGCACGCCCATCATTTCGTACAGCAGGCGCGAGTCGACGGGTTCACGGCCGTGGCGGAGCATCACACGCGACAAGCCCTCGGCAAAGACCTCCTCCGTGTCCGGGCACTTGAACTGCGCCAGCAGGAAGAACCACGTGTCGTCCCAGTAGATGTTCTGCGTGTGCACCTCGTATGGCTGCCCCACGCGGATGTCCTTGTAGTGGCGGATGCCCTGCGAGCCGAACACAAAGTACCAGCGCTTCTTCGCGCACGCGTGCAGAATGCCCTGCAGTCTGTTGGCACAAAAACACAAGCGCGCGTTAGTCCGTGTACATCGCCGTTACCACACCACATGCGAGCAACCGCAATAGAGAGAGCAAACAGTGAACGTACCCGCAGCCGTACCAGATCGCGAGCTCCATGCTGCGGAAGTAGGCGTTCTCCGTGAGCTTGGGGCCGAAGTGGCAGTCCCAGAGCCCCGCGCGCGACTTCCACACGCCCGGGTAGTGCAGCAGCGCGCCGGGCACGGGCTTATTGAGTTTGCGCTTGAGGATGCCGCCGCCCATGTGCCAGAGGATGCGTGGGATCATCGCGGTCGTGTTCGTATCGGCGACTGCTAGTGGTTGGCGGTTCTGGCTGTGAAGCGATGGAAGGAAGGACAGGCGCGTGGAAGGAAGGGCGAGTGCGTGCGGCCGAGAAGAATGGTTAGTGAGCACAACAGCCAGCATCCTTCCAACGATCGCAGGACCAACACTCTTTGTGAAGCATCTTTTGTGTGGCGCTCAGTATGGCATATTGAGCGCCAGATGATTGGCCGAAGCAGAAAAAGTGGAGACAAGCAAAGCTCACGAGCACACGACCGACTCTGTCAGCTCAGGCGTAATCTCACGAAGTGGATTGACACGCCGGCGACGCCGACTTGCTGGCATTTGACTCTAGGTCGCGATAATTGATAACGAGGCCATTGTGTGGCGCAGATGTGGGTGGATGTGGGAAATCAGCCTGGCATTGAGTGGGCGTCAAAAAGATTTGACTTTTGGCTCTGATTTTGAGCGATGGAGGACACCTGCGCAAACTCATTATCATTTGAGATCTCGCATAACCACTCATCACTTTCGGTGCATTCTTCCATCAGAAGAAGTGAGCGAAATAATCGGGGATATGGGACTTCGCCCTGGAACTTGGCTTCTTGCGATTTGGACGTCTATCATGTGGATGGCAACCGCCAGCTGATTCTATCGTATGTACTTGATTTTTGTATTAGGAATTGGAAAATAATTGTCGGTAACGATGTTCGTGTTTCCCGTTTTCGACCAAGTTCGTCTCTGTCATTCGACATCTTTTCTTGTTTATTGGCTTTCTTGGCAACGTCAAAATCTTAAAATGTCATAAATGTCTAAAAAATTTATGAAAGTTGAAGTTGTGACCATCACTCCAATTGAAAGTTGCCACCGTCATTCAAAAAGTTGCCGCCGCATTCGGAAAGGTGCCAGCAACCCCGCACGCGAGCAGCAACAGCAGCAACAGCAAAAAGCGACGTCAAGACAGCGTAGCGCACATGGAGACAACAAGCGTGGTGCATGGTACGCGCTCGAAGCCGATGCTGACAGCGTCGGTGGCGTCAACCTACTCGAGCAACGCCACCTCTGGTCTCACTGGCAACAAGGCATCCTCATCGTCATCGGGACTCTCTTTGTCGCTGTAAGTGTTCATGCAACGTGTGCGTATTAGGTGTACCCTGCTGTGTGTGCGTTATAACTAACCCATGTGTGATGGCGTTGTCGCGTAGTGTGGCAAAGAAGAAAGAGATTCTGCAGTCCGAGGTTGTGAAACTGGAGACGTGTCTACGAAAGCGGACCGAGCTGTTATGTCGGCTCCGACAGAATCACGAAAAGCTACTGACTGCGAACGGCAATTTGCAGTAAGCTTTGTGCTTTTGTGTTTATGGTTGACATTCTGCTGAAAAGCTAGCTCACGTGTCTGAACGCTTTTCAATCTTTTCAGGGAGAGAAATCGACTGCGACAGCTAAAGCTTCAGACGCTCGCACACGCGTTAGAAGACTCCAAGGCTGTGCAATCAGTGAGCGTTCAAGGCAAGCAGGTTGCAGTTAAGAAAGACCCACACAAAGCGAAAGACCTTGACAGGGTGATCGAGAAGTTGAGGATCTTTCAGAAACTGGTCCAGATCTTGACCAGAAAGTCAGCCGCCCTGGAGGGGAAATGCATGCAACTGGAAGAGCAATCGCTCAAGCAGACGCAAGACGTCAACGAAAAACTCCGTCTGCTCAGTGAATGTACGTTTGTGTTGCATACCACGACCTGCTGCCGTATGCGCTAACGCGAAATGAATTGCATGCAGTCGAATCGCAACTCGCAATGCAAGAAGAGGACATTCGCATGTCAAGATGGGTTCAAGAGGTTCGCGTGCATTTACCTGATGCATGCTTTTATCTACATTGCTGAACTAACCAAACTATTTAGAATGAGCTAATTGCGACAGCAGAAGCTGAAACTCGGATGAGTCTCGCGACACAAAAGCGCCAAAGAGAGCAGCTCAACGTGGAAAGCATGGCGAACGCCCTCCAAGATGAGGAAGCGAGGCTGAGTGCACTGGAAGAGGTACCACCATTTGACACGTTTGCACGACGGATCCCAGCGAGTAAAGCTAACTTTTTTCTCTCTGTTTGAAGACCCGCGGCAACTTTCTCCAGATGTTTCAGGAAGACTTGAGCCAGCTCGATGCGTTGAAGCTCGAGCAGCAAAGGTAAATTGACCATCACGATGAGCACAATACGCTGTTTTCTAACAAGTCTTGCTTGATCACTAGTGCACAAGACACTCTGCGACAGCAAATGGAAAAACCATCGGTGAGTTGACTATTCAGAAGGTGGGTGATCATCAAATGTAAGTTAGTAACTCGACTCCTTGCAGATCGGATGTCCCGACGTTGAAGAACTAGAGCACACTGAGGCATCCCTGTCAGCCAAGCTGAGAGACATCAACGTGAGTACTGCGTAATTCAAGATTGATCTCTGCCTAACATTTGGATGCAGATCTAGGTAACAAATGTCAATCTCGTTCTTTTCAGGAGGGAATGGTTGGTGCCAAATACCACGCGCGCGAAGCAAGACTTCAACTCAAGCAAGGACGAGAACTGATCTCGATCAAGAAGGCGAACTTGAAAGTAAGATGAGTTTTTGGTATGTGCAGCGTTAGTTGTGATCTAACGACGAACCTGCTGTTGCATTAGTCGAAAGCGGATCAATTGAACTGGCTTCAGCGCCAACACGTCTATCACGTGAACGAACTCAGAGAACTGGAGGCAAAATTTGCAGCCGACGAAGCAGGTATACGTGTGTGAGTTCTCTTGTGAGTCTGTAATGCGGCTAACAGTCCTGTTTGCTACTAGCCTTCGCTAAGTTTGTCGAGTCGTACAACGAGCAGTCGAAGAATCTGACAGTTCAACTTCAAAAAACGACAGCGAGCCTCATGGACCTCGAGAAGCTGGGTTCTACCCGACTCAACTCTATCGCGGCACTGAAAGCACAATGCCAAGCCAAGACTGAAGCTGTCTTGCTGGGTCACGACGCAGCAAACTCAAAGAAGCAACAGCTCTTTCAACTCAAGGTTGCCCTGAGTAAGTTGAAAGTCGATATTACTCAGCTGGAGAAGGATATAGTCCATGAGAAACAGGACTGCCAAAGCCTTGGAGAAGAAATCAGTGCCCTCGAAGTGCAAAATGAAGAACTCATCGCCTCAACATCCGCGACAAAAGCCAGTATCACTGAAGCCCACCGCAACATCAGCTCCAAGCGAAAAGAATTGAAGTCGATCAGCAACGTTTCGAACTCGAAGCTCGCAGAACTCGGCATCAAGACTCGGTCAAATCAATCCATGAAAAGTGTTCTGAAGGCAATTGAACAAGCAAGCAAAAGGGTGAGCTGAGCAATCATGAACATGATCGGCTACCTAATATTTACTCATCGCATCTTCTGACAGAATGCACAGGATCGCTGCAAAGACGGTGAAACCAGTGTGCTGGCAGAGCAGCAGGCGATCGAAGAGAACAGAAATGAGGTACCATCACACTTCTGCACTTGTTCTCGCACTCATCAAACTGACAATCTGCAATGCAGCTAGAGAAACGGTACACCTCGCTGATTGATGGCCAGCAAGAGAAATACCAGAAGATGTTCGACGAGAAGGTAAATTTCATTGTACTTGCTTGGCTGCTATGAATGTGCATTTAACGCTTTTTGACGACAGGAGCAACAATACCGCCTGCTAGCTGAGCAGCTTCGACTTCGTGTCGAGAAACAGGGTCCGGTCTCGCGAAACGAAAAGGTTGCGGAAGAAAATACTGGTTCGGTATTCGATCTCCCGTCCGAAGAAGCCACGAACCAAAGCAACACCCTCACGAGTCAAAAGCAAAAGAATCAAAAAGGGAGCCGAAAGCCTTCAAACACACCATCGAAGACAAAGGCTAGACAAAAGAAGGCGGAAAAGCAACCAGTCCAACCCAAATCGACCAAGCCAAAAGCCCAACTGTCAGGCGACGCAAACAAAGAGAACATGGTAAGCTTCTGTGTTTATCTACCCAGTTGAATCTGTCTGACCAGCCGTACCGTTCGTATCTAGGCACCAGCCACTGACAAGCATCAGCCTTCTGTGCGAGTGGGTGGTCCAGATATTGGAAGCTCGATGACTGCCAAGTCGCTCGGCCATTTCGATAAAGCCAAGCCACTTGCCACCGCAAAAGTTGGCGAGAAAGCTCCACTTGCCTTGTCCGGTGTTCATGTTGGAAATGTGATGCGATCGACTGCTCCAAAGACTACTGGCGTGCAGAATCAGTTTGATTTCGATCATTCGGACGATGAAGCCACCTCTGTGCTTAAAGACAAAATGCCGTTCGGAACTCAACGCCAAGTCAACCAGAGCGATTCGTCGAGAGCGAAGATGCCACAGAAGAGTAAACCGAAGTCCTCACAGCAATCCAAGAAAGCGCTTGTATCGCGGCTGAGAACAACGAAGAAAAGCGGACCTTCTGCTTCGGCAATCGATTGGTGTGCGGACGACTCGTTTTCGTTTAATTAGCTGCACGGTATTTGCATTTGGGTTTCAACCTTTTCCGAAGAATATGAGTGACTGACTTTCTTTATCCGAGCTGAGTTTCTGCTTTTATCGCGGCGTCGATCCCTGGCATTCGGTGAAGACAGATCGGTCAAGTGCATGCTGAAAAAGAACAAGAACTGCATTCGATTGCCAGAGCTCGGGTTTCGAAGACGAATACGAGGGTAAGCTTAGACTCATTAATTTATTCATGATCGGTTAAGTTTGAGCGACACCGATGTCCATCACACACAAGACTCGCGACTCCGTCACAGGAGAGCAAGTGTGTACCATCCGACGACCATGTGGATGATTTCGGCACGAACAGACCGCAGGTACTTACGCCGAGCGCAGGTTTCGGCGAGGCGCAACCTCACCGTTGAGCGCGCGGTGGAACGTTGGCCACGGGAGCGAGTCCTTGGCGCGCTCAGGCGCATCCAGGTCGGTAGCTGGCTCGTCGTTGGCAACAGAGGCGACCTC
>JAASGT010000116.1:0-48270 GCA_023334315.1 Globisporangium alternatum | reverse complement strand
TCCCATCCCGAAACCTTGTCGCTTTTGAGCATGAAGAACCGGTGACGTTGCGCGCTCGTGGTTTGGGGCAGTGAGTGAAGTGCCTTCCACTTGACGGTGGACAGCGCGGCGGCTATGCGGTGGTGCCTCCACCTCCACTCCTGCTCATATTGAAGGTGTTGGTGATCACTCTACAAATTGAATCATAGTTTGAGGCCGAAGCTACGTTAGAATCACTGGGTCAGCACGATGTACTGCAGATCATACTGCTGCTGCCGTCATAGTTGGTTGTGCGTGCTTTATGATTGCAAGCGTTCAGGTGGCGATCAGGTGTGCAACTTGTTGTGTAGCAGATTAGCCCATACACCTTTGACAGTCTAACGATATTGGTTTGGTCACAGCTATCACGTAATTTTAAGCACACTGAGTGTGACTACTGCCTTTGTGTTGTCGAGGCTACAGCGGTGAAGCTGTTGCCCGATAGCTCCACCAGCACGAGATCAAATGACTTCAAACGACCCTGAGCCCCTGTTTGTGCTGTCGGAAAAACAAACAAGCGAGACCAAGTGAGTTACATCTAATGTGGTCCACGCCACGCAAGACAAAGTAAACTTACCCTCAAAAATTGATGTCCATGGCATTATAGAGGAGGTTTAGGTGTTTGTACCTGGCTGTCAACTACAACTAATTTACGCCGGTACTTCCTGATTAGGGTCCTTTTAAGCGATAACAAAACATTTAAAAGTTTCAAATAGGGTGTACAAATCATTTTGGGTTGTTTTAGGAATTAAACATAATCGAATAAACAGAGATCTCAAAATCGCTGATACACTCCCTGTTTGAAAGTTTGTAGTTTTCTATCGCTTAAAGGGGCAAATAATCTAATGAAATGTTTCACTTTCCTTTTAAGCAACATTCTGATTAGAACGCGGAATTGCCCAAGTCAGGCCACCGCTTTATCGATTCTATAAAATGTCGGGAGTGATACCCATGAAAACAAGTTTTACGTTGTACAGCTCATTAGCGTCGCGTGTGCATTTATTAACATCGACGACACGCGCTCGTGCTTGTTCGTGCGCCGTCAGGCAGACAGACGTCACTATCGAATTCATTGCAGCCACAAACGCGCACGAGATCGAGCGCCTAGATTGTGGCGCTGCTCACTACCACTCTACACGAACAACAAGCGATGAAAGAACATGAAGAACGGCGCAGTGACGCACAACCCTGCACTGCACTTGATCAGTGACAAAGGCATGCACGGCAGCTATCATCGCTGTTCACTTCTCAGCGTAATGTGTGGCTTGCGTAGCTAATGGAAGAGGTTGTGCGCTGTGTTGTGGGTCCTCACAAACGCGCGCAGAGAGACCTCATGAGAGTGAGTGAGTGAGTGAAGTGGTGTAACCAGTTTGTTAAACCTCACTAATTGTTGCTTACCAAGGTGATCTTGTGTGTCGAGATGGTCTCCGGTTGGGAGGCTTACAAAAATCAATCGGTGGTGTACAGGGCATACAGGAGCTCCTGGTTCATCAAAAGTTCAGATATCTGTACCCGTCTGCATTCGCACAGCTGCAGACCGTGTAATCGCCATTGGCTGCATCTGACACGTACGGGGGCTCATCGCAGACACCATCATCATCACTAGTACTATTGTTGTCTCGATCCACACTCGTGACGCGTCTGCTGTCTCGGAAATCCTGAAGAGTCGCTTGATTCTCGCTGCGGCCGCCCAGCAGGTGGGTACAGAGGACGACAGGATCGCGGTGGCGTCCATAGGACTTGCAATTTTCAAAGCAGGGTGAGTTTAAAAAAGCTGTATTATTTTCAGCAGAAGTAGTATATTCTGTTATATTCGATACTTTAATTAAATCGAAACTTGAGATGAGATTATTGAAGTAGAGATCTGAATTCAACAGTATAGTCGAAACTTGAATATTCTACTTCTTTTGAATAATAAATCAACAGTTTTGACAAAAGCCGTCGCTTAAACTTGCTGGCGTAACGGAACACGGTGAGTTTGTTTCACTTTCGACTGAAAAAGGCAGACAAAAGCGGGTGTTCATCATTTACATAAAGGAAATCTATGCAGAGTACGGAAAGTCTCTTGGGTGAATATGACGCGAAAGCAAATTGGCTCACGCACGACGACGTGCCGACTTTCGCTTAGAGCTCCTCGAGCTCCCAGGCCGAGGCCTGGTTCGCCTCCGTCTCGCTCAAGATCTGCGGGTTCTCCTCCTCTTCGCCGACCGTGAGGTCGTCCAGGAGCTCGTGGATCGCAATCGTTGGGCGCTTGGCACCTTCGTCCTCGTCGTCATCCATCGCGTCTTCATCGTCATCATCCTGCTCATCGTCGCCATTGCCGTTACCGTTGCGCTTGCCATTAGCAGCGACGGCATCCTCGTCCTTGTACAGGTTGATCATCGAGCGCATCTCCTTGTCCTCCTCGAGGTCGTCCAGGAACTGCTCGTAGTCCATCTCCTCCTTGCTCAAATCCGTCTTGCGCGATGACACGACCTCGACACCCTCCATCTTCTTGAGCTTCCAATTGCGCGCGCGCTTCTGCACGCGGCGCGGGAACTGCTTCTTGACGAGGATCACGTCCGGGAGCGTCAAGCCGGCTTGCACGAGCGGCTCCAGGTCGTTGTCGTTGAAGACCGCGGTCGTGAGGTCGTAGCCCAGGGCCGTGTCGCCCACGTGGAAGAGGTTGGCCAGGTGGCAGACCGTCGTGTAGCGCGTGTCGTTGACACCAAAATCGGCATTGCGCACGATCTCCATCTCAGCGAGACGCGTCTTGCGGCTCACGCGGATGGGCTTGCCGCCGCCGCTCGGCACGGCCATGGGCGTCGAGTCCAGGATCGTGTACTCGCTCATGGCCTTAATCGACCGGATGGCCTTGAACGGGTAGCGCCAGTACTTTTCGTTGTCGATCTCCGCCGTTTGCGTCGTGAACGGGTCCACTACGTGGATCGACGACGACACGCTCTGCACGAGCACGAGGCACGAGATGTTGCCGATCATGCGCGCGAGCTTGAGTGGTAGCACGACGAGGTCGTCCTTGCACACGGGCGCCACGTCCACCATGTACGAGAACTTGTAGTTGTGCGTGTTGCTGTGGTTGTCGGCCGAGATGAGCTTCTTGGAGTACTTAAGCTTGATCGGCACGCACTCCTGCAGAAAATCCACGAAGCGCAGCGCGTGGTTGCGCTCAACGAAGAAGAAGTCGACGCCGTCCGGGTGCGACTCGATGTTGGACGCCTTCTCGTGCGCGCGGTGCTTGAGGATGAGCTGCTCAAGGAAGAAGAACGTGCGCTTGTGGTCCACGCGCTGACGCACCTGCACGACCGCACGCCACGACTGGTTCGCGAACACGCGCTGGCAGTCATCGCACTGCTGGTTGCGCACGATGAACGTCACGATGAACGACTGCTGCAGGATCATCTTGCTCAGCACCTCCTTCTGCACCGTGAGCTTGAGCTTGAGACGACGCGAGTGCGGCTCAGTCCAGACCCAGTTCGCGTCGATGAGCTTCACCTTGTTCAGGTTGTTGATCTTCTTGAGACAGATCGCGAGCAGCTCGCGGGACTCGAGCTCCGCGACGGCCCATGGCGGGCGCGACCACTTGAGACAGCCGCGGCACTGGTGGATGATCACTTCCTTCGGGATGCCCTCCGTGATGTCCACCTGGCCCTTCAGACAGCTCACGCACATGTTGGCCGCGTTCGCCTTGATCGGCGTCGCGCACATGCAACATAGGCTGATGGTTCACAAACACACACAGATGGTAGGCAACGAGCACAGTCAGTATGGATGCGAAGCTGTTCATCAAGAGCGAGCGCGCAATGCATTCGCGGAAATCGGCATGCTCGTCCGCTGTGAGTTGTGGCACAACAGAGCTCTTCGCTGGCGCAACACGAGCAGCTGCAGCACGGACGCAAAGTGCATGAGCAACTCAGGTTTCTTACATTGTAGGCAGCGTGGACTCCATCATGCTCGCCATGGCGACTCGGAACGTTCTCTCTCTAGCGGAGACAGAAGAAGAAAGCAAGGATGGCTTGATGCGCAAGAGCGAGCAGCGTTTGTTTGGGCAGCACCAGCCAGCCAAAAGTTCTTGTCACGAAAAACACTGTTTTGTCTCTTATAATTAATATATACCTTTGTCACATTGATATTGATTTTATGAAGGGTTTTTGATTGATCTTGCTGACATACTCATACATTTTCCAATATTAAAGTAGTTCCTTTCTTAGGCACTCTATACAGGGTTGTGCTAGCGGAGGAAAACGCCTCAACCAATCATATTGCACCTCGTTTTCGAGGTGTTTTGCTGGTTGTTTTGCTGTCGCTCGCTTTTGCTGCTTGTGAGCAAATCCAACAACTCGACCGGAAAACGAGAGCAGAATGGACGGAGGAGCGACCCCAGCGGCCGGCGCGCCAAGCCGCGAGAGCGCGGGCGTGATCAAGGACCCGGAGATCAAGTACATCTGTGGTGACTGCGGCATCGTCAACTATTTATCCGCGCGCGACCCGATCCGCTGCCGCGCCTGCGGCTACCGCATCATGTACAAGGCGCGCACCAAGCGTCTCATCCAGTTCGAAGCCCGGTAAACAAGAGCAAGCAAAGAAAACAAGCAAGCAAGGAGAGGCACAAGCGAACAAGCAAGCGGGCTGTTTGCTTGCACAGAAGATAAATAAAGGATACGTCGCGTCACACGAAGAACGAGCGGGATAATGCAAGCAGGGAGACGCACACAGGCAGGTGGACGACTCGTCGACCTCCAGGTGGTTGGAGAGCAGGGGCTGATGCTGCAACTGGTATTGGGAGGTGACCGACAGGACAATGGCGCCTGTTTGCCTACGCTCGTCTTGCTCGCGTGGGTCGGTCGATGATGATACAGTAAAATGCACAATATATATGCGCTCTCGTCGCGGTGGACGCAACACCTTGCTCGTTCGCTTTGCTTGCTTTATCCCCTGCTCATGTTACACACATCACAGCGCACACCACTTGTGCTTGCATCCTGGTTCACATGATAAGAGCACAACGGAAACAGCACAAGTCATAAAGAAGATGCAAATACATACATAAATCTGGTTCATTCACTCTAAAATGCCGCCACTTGCTTGCTTGCTGTGTTGTGAGCACAAGCGTGCTCCACTCCTCTACCTATTATCCATCCCTTGCTGGCTGTGCTTGCTTGCTTGTGTTGCTTGCTCTACAAGCTGCCGCCCGTGAGCGAGATCTGCGCTAGGCGCACCGAGCCCTTCCAGGCGCGCAGCGCGCGCTGGTGCACCTGCACGGCGTCGGCGTAGCGCGCGTGCTCGGTAAAAAAGCCGATGTAGGCGATCCAGGCGTCCTCGTGGCTCGCGCCGAAGAGATCCACGAGCTTCTCAAACAGCAAGCGCACATGCGCCACGTCCACGTCGCTCCCCACAGCCGCCGTTTCCACGCGCACGCAGAGGAGCAGGAACGCGTACGTAGCCTCAGTGGGGAGCAGCTGTCCCTCGAGGAACTTCTTGTAGAGCGCGCGCACCTTTTGCGTCGACAGACACGTGGCCGCCCAGGTAACAAACTGCTGGCGCAGCGCGCTCCAGTGGCTCGAGTTGAGCTGCTGGGCCGTCAGCGCTTTCTAACAAGTCGGGCATGGCAAGATCATAGAGAGATTACAAGTCAGTATGGCATGGCTGCTAATGACAAACAATACGAATATGAAGGATGTGGACTGTACCTGGAAGGTGGCCTCGATCTTGCTTGACGAACTGGCGTCGCCGCTGCCACCGATGAGAATGTGCAACAGACGCGTCGAGAGCGCGAACTTGCCCTCGTAGTCGCTCTCCTCGAGCTTGAAGCTCACGGCGTCTTCCAGGATCGCAATGCACTCAGCAACGCTTGCGTTCTTGCTATTGCTAGAGTGAGCCTTGCTGTTGTTGTCCGCAGACGTGCGACGGCGCTTGGTCGCGGGCTTGAGCGGCGACGACACGCTGCTCTTGCTGTCGTCCACGTGCAGCACCAGCTGCGCGTAGAGTAGCCAGAGCTGCGCGGCGCGCGCGAGCTGCGGCTTTTGCAGCAGGCCCTTGACGGCGTCCAGCGCCGCGCTCGTGCCCTCGGTGCGCTGCACAAAGTCGACGTACTTGACACCATTCGCGCTCGAGGCCTTGGCCAGCTCCTTGAGCTTCTTGGTCGCATACTCGACGAGGAACTCGCTCTTGGCGGCACCAGTTGCGAGGCGACTCACGAGCCACTCGGCAAACTTCTCCTGCATCAGCACGCTCTTGAGGCTCGCGACGCTCGCTTCGAAGCTCTGCACGGCGCGCTGCTCAGCAATGCGCTCGTCAGCCTCGACGGCAAAGGGGCGCAGCGCCTGAGCCACGTGCATGAGTTCGCTGTCGGCAAAGTCGCGCAGACAGGCGTCCAGGATGAACTGCGAGAGGTCTGCGGCGAACTTGTGGCCGAACAAGTCGCTAATCTCGATGAACTTGAGGCGGAAAGCCACGCCGCCGTCCGTGATGCTCGCGATCGCGTTGTTGTAAATAATGCGCGGGATCGCGCCCTGGAGGATCACGGAGCGCGCCTTCTGCTTGTCAGTCGGTTCCTCTGGGAAGGCGCCGTCAGTGGCGTCCTTGGCGAGCTGCTTCTCCTCTGGGAGCTCGTCGATGAGCACCGTCGCGCTCGTGTCGAGCAGGTCGCTCTCCTTCTCGTCGAGCTTGAGGATCTCGCGACGCACACTGTTCGTTAAAGATGACAAGCGAGAGATAAAGATTATGTTAGAAACCAGTCACAAAGCAGTCATGCATAATGAGTGCAATAGAGTGGGTGTACGTACGTGAGCTTCTGGATGTAGAGTAGCTCGAGGCGGAAGTACTCATGCCAGAGGCGCTGGCAGCCTTTGTTGATGCGGATCGCGCGCTGCATGAGCACGCGCGCCGACTCGATGTTGAGGTTCGTGGAGAACTCGTAGGACGCGGCCTCGATCCAGATCTCCGGGCTGCGCGGGTGCGACTGCAGCGCGCGCGAGAAGACGTGCGAGAGCACGCGGCCGCTTCCCTCGGTCTTGCAAAAGGCGATGTACTGGAGCCACAGGTCGATGCTGCCGCGATGCTTGTAGATCACGCGGTCGAAAATCGAGTGCACGCGCTTGATCCCCGCCATGTCGCTCAGCGACATCTTCTCGATTCCGCTGCGCACCTTGCGCTTCTGGCGCAGCGCGTCCAGGTTGAGCTCGTACTCGATGTAGCGCAGCGCGTCGATCTTGCGCAGCGGGATGCGCTTCATCGAGTACTCAAAGTCGCGCCGGCGCTCGACGATCTGGTGGATCTCGTCTCGCGAGAAGAGCTTCTTATCCTGGAGGTCCTCCAGCTCCGGGATCATCTTCTCCATCAGCACCTGCACCGTGTCCGCCATGGCTGCTCGCTAGTTGTGTGCTACCTGCGTGTGGGTCGTGAAGAGAGAGATAGAGAGAGCTCTAGGGCGCGAGACGGCGTCGCTTTGCGGCTTCTTGGTAATGAGCTCTGCGCCAATAGAATGTGCTGTTGTTTGGGCGCGGGGTGGTTGGCTAGCGTCGTACTTAGCCGCAGCGTCCACAGTACCCGTTGCTGTTGGTTTCATCTACCTTTTTAGCATATCATGTATCCTTTTTAAATTAGATAGTATAAAACATTACAAATAAGGTGAATAGAATTAATTCGCTTTTAAATTGATGTAACCATTACGTAAGGTAGATGTGCTCTGAACTGCCATTTCCACCGCGTGAGCTTTTTGACCAGCATCACCAGAAGCTCAAACGAAGGCAACCAGACGAGCGGACAGCATGTTCCCGGAAGACCGCTTCAACCCGCTACTGCCCAACACGGAGAAGCTCCACGAGGACCTCTGGGAGGCCGCGGAACTCGAGTTCACGCCCCGTACGTCCGCGGAGCTCGGCTCGAAGCTCGTGCTCCACCAGTTCCTCCCGGCCTGGGACGTGCAGGCGTACATCCGCGTCGCGCAGCTCAAGCTGCATGTGCACAACTCCAAGTACCCGTCCTACGAGGCCACCGGTGCGTCTTACTGCTGTTGATGATGATGAGGACTATATATGCTGTGTGGCGTCTGTATTGGCTTCTTATCTGACATACTGTTGTTGTTGTGTGTAGGCGAGCTGCCGCAGCTCAACGACGGCAACTTCCTTGTGCCCAAGGAAGAGATTATCATGCACCTGCAGACTGTACGTGCGCGTGTGCGTGTGATTCCGATGCTGATCTGGTCGTACCGCAGCGTCTGAACTCTGCTATCTATTTATTTGTACTTGATTGCTGTGTTCTGTGGTAGTTCCACAAAGACATCGACGCGCTCTTGACGGACGAGCAGCGCAGCGAGTCGTTCGCGTACCGCTCGATGATCTCGGAGAAGCTGCACCGCGTGATGGTGAGTGGCGCCATCTCATCACTTCGCTTAATCTGCACACCGCTGGCTTGTATTCTGACCGTTTGCTTTGTCTTCTGCTGTTGACTCTGTGCTCTGACAGTTGTACTGCCGCTGGGTCGATCCCGTGACGTACCGCGAGGTGACGCGTCCACAGACGAAGAAGTACATCCCGTTTCCGCTGAACCAGTTCCTGCCGAAGAAGATCCACATGGACACGATGGCGTCGCTCAAGGAGTTCGGCATCACCACGAAGGAGCAGGCGTACGTGATCGCGCGCGACTGCTACACGGCGCTCAACGCCAAGCTCGAGAGCTCGGGGACCGCGTTTTTCTTCGGCGACGAGCCTAGCGCACTGGACGTGGCAGTCTTTGGCCACCTTGTTGACGCGCTCGGCAACGTGCAGCTCGGCTCGACGGTGTACCAGCACGCGCCGCTGCTCGTCGCGCTCGCGGAGAAGATCCGAGACACGTACTTTAACCCTGGTGAACGCCCCGGAAGCCTCAGTGCCGAGCACTTGGCGTACACGGAGAACCAGGCGAACTACTTCAGCACGCTCGATGGAAGCTTCATGAGCAAGGTCGAGCCTGCCGTACACGTCGCGTTCTTGGAGCCGTACCGCAGCTTGAACTGGGGGCGTCGCGAGCTCGCGCAGGACATCGCGAAGAAGAAGCACGCGGAACAAGCCGAGGCGGAGAAGCAGCAAGCGGCCCATGGAGCTAGCGCCGAAGGCTTCGAGAAGGGTACACGGAACGTGATCATCGGAGCCGTCGCGGCGATTCTGCTGTACGCGTTTGCTGCGCTGCCGCTCGAGTTTCGAGTCGTGGACACGGACGACGACGAGGATGACATCGATGGAGAGGACCTAGACGAGGACGACATTGCGTTTTACGAGGACGACGACGAATAGAGAGACAACGAACGAAGACAAGAACTGAATGCGCAAAATATACTCCTACATACAAAAGGGTAGCTCGATAGCGTTTTCTTCTGGACACACCTGAGTTGAGTGCTTGTGAGGCGGCGGAAAGACTCTTCTTGGTAACCACAGCACCACGTGTCCTGTTTCTCTGCTTTCTCTCGCTCTGCTTCTCAATAAATTACAAGATCGTCACTCGCATTGCCGTTCACGCTCTGTCGCTGATACGCTCATGTCGATCAGACGCACTGAGCGGCTTGTGACCTCACACGTTTCATACATACACACCAAAAAGCAGATAGCCACATGGCGTTCTTCTTCTCCTTCTACCCCAGAGGAGTCTCGACGTCCAGCGATTCATCTGCACTCATTCATAAACGCACACAAATGTCAGATTTCAAATGCAAGCTCTTTGAAGCTAGCTTGTATAGCAACGTACCGGCGATGATGTCGTTGATGAGTTCTTCGTCCGTCGGATCGAGAGCTGAGAGCGTCACCTTTTCCAAAAATCCATCAAAGCGCTGCTGGTCGTCCAGCGTGGAGAGATCCTGCAAATCACACATTCACATGTGAGTACAAGATGCAGCTTTGCCTCTCAACTCGCAAGCGGCTTTCACATCTGTACGTACGGTGTTCGCCATCATCATCGCTTCGACTGCGCTTTTCCACCCCTTTTGCATGATCGCTTGGCGTTTCTGGCGCTCCTTGTTCGCTTCCAGCTCCTTTGTTAGCATCGCTTGTCCGGGTGAAGGCGCAGACGACAGCGTCAATCCATGCTTTTCGCGCTCTTGAAGCATCAGCCGAACTCTTTGTTGATGAAATAGCTCGTACGCTGATGCATGGCCCTCGGTCAGAATCATCTGAGAGCGTGGCGTCTGCGAGGAACCCCACTCTTCTCTCGGCGTGTTCAGCATCTTTGCGGCAGCAGAAGCCGATGACGGCGGCAGCCCGACGTTCATGTTGTTGCCAGCTGGCATCGATCCTGAAGCAGCCATTGGGTTGCCCCCAAAATTCCCGCCATACATTCCTGCTTGCATCGCGTTGAAGTTTTGGGTAGACATCGGCATTCCAGCTTGCGAGTACACATTTCCCGAGAACCCCATTCCAGCGCTTGCAGCCTGGTACATCTGCCGCGGTGGACCAGCATAACCTTGCTGTTGGTTGTAGCCCTGTGGTGGAATCTATCGCACACAACAGCATCGGTTAGAGAACAACCACTAGGAAGTATTCATCAAATAATAACCAGCTCAGTCTTACATTGTTCATGCCATTTGGCATTCCTGGGTAGTACTGCATCGATTGAGGAACGGCGCTCCCCTGCTGAACTGGCATCCCCATCTGCTGCAAGACCCCATAGCTGTTTGGCATGCCATAGTTTTGAGGCATGTTGGGGTTGGGCTGCATGGAGTTGTAGCCAAGTTGAACTGGGTACGGGTTTTGCTGCTGCTGCTGGGAGACGGCGTTAGCGTTGTAGCCATTTGAAGCTGAGTACATCGCGTGGTTCGCTGGGGAAATCGTTTGCGACGCCGCCGGGTTCGCGTACAAATTGTTCTGAGCCGCATTCGTGCCGCCATTCTGGAACCGCTGATTCATCTGGAAGTTGTGGATCGATGCTGCAACGAGGTCGTCGTTCACGCCCTGGATGTTCATCGCTGCAGCAAGCTCAAGTGCGTCGAGTTTCTCCACAGCGTCTCCAGTGTCAAACGACAAGTCTGCAGGCTGAAGATCCGGAATGTCAGAGGTCAATGGGGCTGTGCTTACAACATGCGTTTTCTCCACCTGCACGGGTTTTGTTGCAGCGTTGATTTTTTCTGCTTTGATCACGGGAGATGCTGCTCGCGTCTTCTGCCTCGAGGGCGTTGCCTTGGTCGCTTTAGCCTTCGATTTCTCAGGCGCCGCCGTCTCAGTTGGAATGGAGATGCTTGATGCTGACGACGCATTCTGACTCTTCTCGTCTTTCATCGCCGCCCGTCGACCTCTCATCAGCGATTTCCATCGAATTTTTACCGCGTCTTCCGTTCTCCCCTGTTTTTGCAAACAAAATTTCCCAATGCGTAAGAAAAAAGGGTTCACAAGGCTCTTGGCTGAGAGTGGACACAACAGCGCCAACATACCTTGAGCTGTTGCGCAATAATCGACCATCGATTGCCCAGCTTCGACTGCATTTCGATGATGATTTTGTCCTCATCTTCCGTGTAAGATCTGCAATTAATCATCGACGCAGAACCCAAGATCAGTTCGCTTGCGCGATGAGAGAATGCATCAGACAAAAAGCGCACCCTTTGTTGATGTTTGGATCCAGATGATTGCACCATCGCTCTCTGCACTGCTTTGATCTGGAAACAGCAACAACAACAGACATGGGTTAGCACATCCTCGCATTGTTTTCAGTTTATAGCGGGCGACGATGACCTACGTTCGTCCAGGAATGAGCGACGCGACTTGGCCCCAGTTCTTCTTCTCCTCCGTGACAAGCTCGCGCAACTTGTTGTCTTCTTCAGGCGTCCAATGACCCTATTGTACAGCACATCAAGAACAAATCAGTCACCATACTCACGCCCGTGCTTGCCTATTCTTCATCAACACGTGTCTGAACGTACCTTGATGAGCCCAGGTTTCAGCACTTTCGTCCACCGCTGCAAGCACTGCGTGTGGTTTCGTCCAGGCACCTGGTCTGCGATTGCTTTCCAGTTGCGCTCGCCGCTTCTCTCGACTGCCAGACGCAGTGACTCATCCTGTAAGTGGAAGGGCAAGAGAAGAGAGCATTGTGAGTCGTCCATGAGCACACTACCAAATCAGGTCCAACTCTTAACGTCGCATATTGAAGTACCTCTGCCTTGGACCACCGACGCGGGTTCGACTTCTCCTTCGCGGGTGGTGCTTGCTTGACCGCATTGGATATCAGGTGTGGGCGCGGTACGCCCATGCCCGCACCAGTGCGGTCCTTCACCAGCAGCTTTGCCGGCTGCGCTTTCTGAGAACTGGATGCGTCGTCGTCATTGCTGTTGTAGTCCACATACACTCCACTGCCATCTTCTTTTTGCTTGTGGCGTTGAGATGCTGGCGCGGGTAGCATCTTCTTCAAACTGTCTGTGCGGCCGCGCTTCTTCGGCGACTTGCTCTTGGGTGGTGCAGCTCTCGGAATCGACTCCAACTTGATAGCCGACGCCTCATCTTCGTCGTCGAACGCCATGTCGACACCAGCCATACCATAATCGTCTCCGTCTTCGCCGTAGCCTTCCTCCCCGTACTCGTCCTCTTCGTCTTCATCTTCGTCCTCCTCCTCGTCGTTTTCTTCGTCTTGGTCTTCGTCGTAGTCGTCCTCTTCATCGCCTTCATCCGGCTCGTCCCCGTCGTCTTCAAGACCCGCACGCGCGCCCGGACTCCCGTCCATCGACGCTGTCGAGATCGTCGCCTGGTCCAGTGCCTTGCCCAACTCCGACACGTTCACCGCAGGCAGCGACGACGCGGCGCCGCCGCCACCATTTTGCTCCTTGTGCTCTGCCATCGCTCCTCTGGTGTGTTGATTATGAAAGCGCGTCTGATAAGATACACACCCACACTCGATCGAGATCGGAGAGAAGCACCCTCTCTCTCTCTCTTACACGACGGCACAACAACCTGCGCACGCCACCCTCTGCAGCCACACGCACCGCTTCTTCCGTTCTCCGCTGTCGCAGCTATCGGCCGACCGCCTCAAGAGACTGAGCTGAGTGAATGAGTGAGCTGTTAACACAGTAGAGAAGACCACGTCACCACGCGAGGCGCATGCACCACGAACGCGCTCGTTCGTTTGGGTCGTTCGTTTGCTCTTGATGGCGCGCGCGCAGGAATGAGCGAGCGACGAGAAAAAGGAGAATCCCAATGTGGCTTCCCAAAGTGGGTTACCGGATGAGGGGGGAAAGGGGGGCAACCGCAAAATGGAAAGCTTCGATTTAGCTTCTAGTATAACGACACATCCTATGATTTATCTACTTTGATGATAGAAATATCTAACGCTGAATTTCATACTAATAGTATTTTTTAGTACAAAATCATGATTTTAGTCATATTTAGTGATAAACTAAAGTAGAAAGCGATTTGCGTGCGCAATATTAAGAGTAAATTTAGACAAATAACGCTAAAAGAAGGATTTTATGTCAAACGGTACCCACCGATTGCTTCGGCTGATGATTTCTTTTGTGCTTTTTATTGTATCATATATTCCCACAAAAGTGTACAATGAAATGTCAGCAAACCAACAGGCTTTCAATTTCAAGCGAAACAAAATTACCTCATTTAGTTTGTAGTTTACCAACAGCCCGGACCTATGTACCACCGCGACTTGGCAAATCCCCCAATCCAGCAACTCGTTGAGCATCAATCCATTCCACATCAAAATAGCTTCGTGAGTGTATCTCATTGGCCATTAAGAATCAGCAAATAGTCTAACCCCACTGGATTGGCCAATATTCGCTTTATCGGCACTTTCCTTTTCGACATCCAAAAAGCCAATTGATGATGGCACCAACGTGGGGAAACAGCGATGCGCAGCAACTGCGCGCGTTCATCGACGCCACGAAGCGCGAGATCCGCGACGCGGAGCAGCGCTACGACATCAGCGCCGCCGCCAGCAAGCTGCAGGCGCTCGTGCGTCCGCTGCACTGTCCAGAAGAGTTCCCAGTCGGCTGGAAGGTAACAAGCAGGTGTGGCCACGCTCTCAATTAATCTCGCTTGTCGCTCAACTGTGTCTGTCGCATGTTGGCACTCTTTGCATTTGCGTAGGACCTGTACCTGGAGCAGTTCTACCGCGACGTCGCTGGCTTCGTGTTGGGCTTTGTCACGATCACCTTGGAGATCTGCTTCTCGTCGCAGCAGCGAAAGGATGCGATCGACGCGTTCTTTGACGTGAACCACGTGTCCGCGATGAAAGTGGTGGACGTGCTGGCGACGACGCTCGCAAACACCTCGCTGACGAATAGTCAAACAACGACAGCAAAAACGACGGGTCACAGCGAGGAGGACGCGAAAGTCACGATCCAGCAGTGCGTTCGGCAGCTGGAGCTCGCGATCGACGCCGGCGCTCTCGATGCAATCATTGCAGCCATGCTGGCGCTAGAGGTGCGTGCAAGCAGCTCTTGTTTCGAAAGTATCGCTATGTCATTTCTATGTGGAAGCTAACACTTACGCACATTGGACGCATTTGTTGCAAATCCCAGGACAAGTCGCTAAACGGACGGCATTTGGTCGCGTGTCAGTCGCTTGTGTCGAACTTGGGGTCTCTACCAGGTGAGAACGCGATGCCAGCATGCAAATTTTTCTGTTGCTGCTGTAGTTCTGATTCGTATCACTACCGAATGTGCACGCAGACCTCATGTACAATCGTCGCCAGCGAGAGACACCGTCCATGTTCAAGCCACGTCACTACTTCCCTCTTCTGGGCGAGAGCCTCTTTCGCGGCGTCATCCAGCAGTACGGCTCCATAGCAACTGCAAGCGGTGCCCTCCCGACGGTCTCGTATGTGTTTCGCATGTTTTCCGAAAAGCTCATTCGCATCGGCCAGACCAACCTGCTGCTCCAGAGCTGGCTCAGTGGCGCTGCAAGTGGATTGTACGACCAGCGAGTGGAAAAAGTGCACCGACTGCTGCTCGCGAGTCTTCCAGAGTCGTGTCACGAGGCGCTCTTGCTGCAGCTGTCAAAGCAAGAAGACGCCGACAAGCACAACCAGAAGAAGGTAGGATCTGCACCAAAGTACAGACTCGTGTCGCTTATCCCGCGTCAAGTGGCGGTGAGCAAGCAGTTCCAGTACGTCGTGACGCACAAGCTGCTACTCAAGAAGCCGTTCGCGGATCTCTTCTTTCTGCGCGCGCTCATCGACGTGCTCGCACACGCTGGTGGACAAACAGGTGATGAGGCAATGACTTCTGCATCAACAGAGACGCCACTCAGCACGATATTTGACGTGGTAGTCACTCGGTGGAGCCAAAGCGCCTTCGTGGGAACTGCTGACTACGCGCTGAACGCCTCGATCTGCTTCTTCCTGCGCTATTCGACCAAGCTACTTTCACCAACGAGCGCATTTTCCCAGCGAGACTGGATCCCGAAGCTCTGCAAAGGCGTGCAGGACCACATGAACCACTCGCTCGAACGGACGCGGATCCTGGGCATGCGCGTGGGCGAGACGCTCTCGCTCGTGATTTCGCCCGAAAATCCGCTGAACTTTGAGATCACAGGGAGTGAGGACCCGATGGAAATCTACGGGAACGTCGCGTTTGATGCGTCTCCTGCATGTGATTTGGTCGACGCCGTTGACAAAATGAGTCTGAGTAAAGATGACGAAGCACTGGGAGCATCGCACTCTGGCAAAGCGTCGAGAAGAGCCAAGAAAACGAGGAAAGCTGCTAGCAAGCCCTTCGCACTGGACCCGGACGAGATTCTCGATAGCGATGACAGCAATGGCGAGAGCGAAGAGGAAGAAGAAGCAACAGCTGGGTCTGATGACGACTCGGACTCGGACATGAGTCTAGACGCGTACGACATGGAGGACGACGAAGAGGATCTGACTGCCAAGCGACCGGTGTACCTGAAGGACCTCATCGCGGGTCTCCACGCAGAGGACGACCGAGAGAAGACGGAGGCGGCGCTGGTGGAAGCAGAAGTGCTCTTGCGGAAGCGACCGCGCGACCTGCACGAAAATGCGGCTGCTGTAGTGACCGCCCTGTTGCGACTCGAGGACAAGTACAACACGCCAAGCTTTTCAACGCTGCGTGCGAATGCATTGGCTGCTGCGTGCGCTGTCTCACCACTGAAGACGATCCCGTACTTCCACAGCCAAGCTCTTGAGCGCGAGCAACTGCTGCAGTCTCGTATCGACGTGCTCCAGGCAATGGTCGCCGCGTCGCAGGAACTTGCTGAGGTCGGTGACAATTTCAAACTGACGATGGGCTCACAGAAAAAGTCGCTGCTGGACGAAGACCTGGACGCTCAGACGACTCGAGAGCTCAAGACGCACCGCTGGGGGTACCGCCGCGATCCATTGGCGCAGCCAAAGAAAAACGCGTTTGCAGAGTATGCGCTCCGGTTCTTCTCGCCACTGCTCTTCGGGTACATCGAGTACGTCCGCACGCACAGCTCTCCTGCCAATAAGACGAGCCTGAGCGACCTGGAGAACGTGTTTCTCGCGCATTTGCTCCATGCGCTTGGGGTCTTTGTGGAATGCGCGGGCAACGCTCCACAGGCAATCTCCATGGCAAAGTGTCTGCTGGAGTTCGCGTGGGTGCAGCGCCTCAGCGGAGTTGCAGCCGTTCGGCGACAGGTGATCTTCAGCATCAGCCGTGTGCTGTTGGTCGTGCCGCCGTTCCTCTTGCGGCAGGAGATGGGCGAGAGCATTGTGGACATGCTCGCATGGCTGCATCAAGTGAACCGTCAGGACCCAGACGAGGGCTGCAGAGAAGGCTCCCGGTTGCTGCTCTCCTCGGGCGCAATCCCGATGCTCTCGCTGCAGTGATGATCACCACGACGATCTCTCGAAGTAACCGCACGTCTAGCAGCCCATATCAAGGTCTGTGAAGAAATAAAAGCGCTTCATCAAGATATCAACCACCAGAGTCTGCACGACGCTACCACTTTGTTGACAGATCGTGAACTGAGAAGCTGCCCAGGACCATTGGTGAACGCTACTCTGAATCCTTTCTCGGCTTCTTTGTGGTCGGAGAAAGCTGTACAAACAGGTGCAGAGACCATAGAGCCCCATGCTGGTAAGTCAGTAACACGTCACAGTGTTCTTTCGAGCTCTAAAGTGCTGACGGTTCATTACAACTCACCTTCTTGGATGTGGCTGAGAGACTGGAGACTGCAGCTGCTCCTGCTGTCAAAGTTGACGACGGCCGCTTCCGCTTAGGCTTCGCAGCATCCGTCGGCTGCACTGTGCCCTCAGTATCTTTGTCACTTGCTGCTGCTGCCCTGGACTTGCTCGCGATAGAATTATTCTGCGTAACACATCATGAGGCACACGGTCAGTTTACATTGTTCATGAGCTGCAAAGCATTCACCGTAGAGATACAATGGAGATCAGCACCTCTGCTGTTGTTGCTGACGATGGCAGCGCTGTCCGCGAATGAGAAGCGCGAGGAAGCTCAATGTCTGACTGGTCCGACTCCAGGTCGCTCGCCGCGTACTGACTCAGCTCGCCCATTAAATACCTGACGTTGCCATGTAACAGAGCACCAATCCATCAGCAGTGACACAGCGACAATGCCGCAATAGACCGCTCAATAACAAAAGCACGCACTCGTTCTCCGTGTGGATGCGCTCCAGCTGCCTCTGCACGCGTCCGTACTGCGCCGTCAGCTCGCGCTGGTCCTTTTGAGGGCAACAAGAGACATCATCACACAGGTACAGGGCTTCATTACACAAGCGCTTGCCACCGTGACTGCGAGCGAGGTGTCTGCATGCACGTACCTGCTGGGTCTCGAGAAACAGACCGTGCAGCTTGTCGTATTCGCGCTTGAACTGCGCTTCATCATCGTCAGCCGCTGCAACAAGGAGAGAGCGTGTGAGGATACGGCACACATACTGTCTGAACGACTGTGATGATACGCACGCGTGGAGACCACGGGCACTGGCATCGTCGCGAGCACGTCGGCTGAGGCTGGTGCTGCTTCATGGTCGCCCATGTTGGTTTGGTTCAAGTGGAAACTGGAGCGCTTTTAGAAATGTCCGATTGGATGAAAGTGTACTATTTAGCTTTCAATTATAGCCAATCCAAGAAGCTTAAAAAAATTGTAGTAACCAATAGAATGTCTCAAAAAGACTGAGAAACGTTATCGGTTGGCCAAAATAGTGTTACAACAGCTTTAATTGCCATAGTACTCCGTGTGGAAATATCCGGGAGGTTTCAGTGACGCCGTCTCATGTTGATAAGAGCATGACCGTACTTACACAGGATCTTTTCTATAGTACCTTCTTTTCTACTTGGTTTTCCATTGTAGACAATCTCAATAACTTTGATGATCGTATTGGACCCTGCTCATTGACTCGGGATGTCGAGACGGCCGAAAGTCCTTCACTTGGACTGGACGCCTCTCCTTGATGAACGTCCGCTGTCGCTATTCCAAGGCAGCGTGAGTGAGCACGGGTGATATGAGAAGTTATTGCTTTCACCTTTTCTATTCTATCAACTATTTGTCTATATTCTATTTCGTCTTGCTTCTTCATCATCACAACTCTCGTTCACTTCAATGTCGTCGTCCGAACCATTGTGGCGCTTGCCAAACGCCCCTTTTGATTGCTCTCCTCACCAAGTCGTACCGCATCAGCGTACCTACCTCGACAGAATGTTCAATAACAACAGTAGCACATGCGAGAAAAGATCATACATTCACATTAGTGTTCATTGCTTTGCTGTGTTACCATTGCTCTTTTCATGTCAACACTCGGGAAGTTGACCTCCAGCACCGTTGGTGGCATTCACACTTACTTCCTCGGCTTAGGTGGCCTCTGGGATCGTCCAGTCGTTCGAGATCGGGCCAATGTCGCTGATGATCTCGCGGTGGCACGACCACACGAGCTTGATCGCCTCCGGCGTGCCAATGCCGCCGGCGCACGGGTCGCCCGCGGGGCCGAACCAGTGGTTCTGTGGCGCGCCAGTCGTGCGCGCGCGGATGCCCGAGTACGTCGTACCGTTCACCGTGTGCGAGAGCACCTTTTGCTGGAAGTGCACGTCGTTCGAGACCACCGCGGCCGTCAGATGCGCGTTCATGCGCTCGAGCGCGTCCAGCACGTGCTTCACGTGGCGGTCGTCGTACTCGGTCAGGATCTGGAATGGACCGAAGATCTCCGTGGTCACGAGCGCAAAGTTCTCTGGCTTGAGCATCTCCTCCAGCGGCACGAACACAGCCGTCGGCTCAATCGCGCCGTACACCTTGGGGATCGTGTGGTTCTCTGTAGTGTACAACACAATGGCAAATCACAATCGTAAGTCACACAGCACCACTGCTTTCCAACTGCAGCACAATATATCACGTACTCAGTTCCTTGCCGCCGAACGCGACACGCGCGCCTGGGATCTTGAGCAAAGCAGCCACGTGGTCGAGCATGCGCTTCGTGGTCACCGTCAGCACGGGGCCAACCGTGAGGTCGTCCAGCTTGCGACGCGCAGCGAGCTCCGCGATCTTCTTCTCAATGCCCGCGTCCACCCAGTTCTTGTGCATGAACACAATCGACTGCGCCGAGCACTTCTGGCCCGAGCAGGCGTACGCGTCCTGGTCGCACGTCCACGAGACGTAGTCAAAGTTGTGCACATCCGGGCCGAGGATCTTCCAGTCAAAGCCGGCATCTTCCAGCTTAATGCGACCCTTGAGGTCCTTCGCAAGCTTCTCGGCGACGACAGATGACCTGCACAGCAAGAATGCACACACAAATACACAGAAAGCAGTCAGCACCCACACACAAAACAACTACCCATAGCAGCAGTTCATTCGTACCCCGTGAAGAGCGTGTTGCGAGGCTTGGTCTTTAGCAGCAGCTCGTTCATGACCGGACCGTCCGAGTGGATGAAGTCGACGTCAGTGGTCGGCATGCCACACGCGTGGAGCATGCGCAACATCTCCTGCATGACGATGCTCACTTTCGAGTCCACCTTGAGCAGCACCTTGTTGCCCATGTACAGCGCGCCCATGAGCTGGAGCACGGGGATCTCGAAGGGGAAGTTGAACGGCGTGATGAGCGCGACAGGACCGTACGGCCAGCGGTAGCCGTGACTCGTCTGGCCGAGGTGGTCGCCCGGGACGCCGAACGAGCGAGCCAGGAATCGCACCTGGTCGCCGGAAAAGTTCTCGAGAAACTTGCGCGTCACGCGAACTTCGACCTCCGCCTGCGCGTAGCTCTTCGGCGACACACGCTGGATCAGGCGCGTGAAGTAGTCCATGACCTTTGGGTCGCGCAGCATCGTGCCGGCCTTGTTCGACACCTCGCCGTAGTGCACGTAGCGCTGCACGTTCTTGAACGGGTTGTGCAGGCCGTGCTTTGGGCACTTGGCCATCGAGTGCTCGAACGGATCGAGCTCGCTGCTTTGCGTCGCTGGCATCTTCAGGAACACCTCGCCGTTCATCGGGTCCACAATGTTCTCTGTCTTGGACGACTTGATCCACTCACCGTGCACTACATTCGCACGCACATTCACATAAACGCATCAGCAACTAAAGTAGCAATACATCAAGCTGTCGATGCGTATATACAGTCACTCACCCAGGTTGAAGCCCTCGCCAGGGTGGGCGCCGCTCATCTTCGTGGGGTCAACCGTCGCCCAGGACGGGATGCTGGAGAAGCTGCGCAGCGCAGAGCCGCTGCTGCTGCGCGTGGCCGCGGACTGCAGCTGCGCCAATGCGCGCACGGAGCTCGGTCGTCGCCACATGCTCGTCGGTTGTGTTACGATCGCGAAGTGAGTTGCTTGGAGATCTTCTCAGGCGCGGCGCACAAGCGGAAATGTGAAGAGCGCCTTGATTAGACGAGGAGAGGAGCACATTATCGACTTGAGCGAGGGCCAGCCAACGGCGACAATATAATTTCCTGCGTATTCGAAGGGATATGTATTTATGTAGTGGCTAATTAATTGTAAATACCTTATCATTTTTATAGCACTAAATCGTTTTAGCAAGGGTACAATACTACACGTTTCATAAAGGAAGAGAAGTACCGTAGTAGACAGAACTATGCTGGCGACGTGCAACTTCAACTCGGATGGCAAGCGCCATGCACCAACAATAACAACTTGTATTACACGACCTCCTTGGCGCAAGCACCCACTCGCTCTCTATAACTCTACTACCCCGACAGGCTCATTCGCTCACCATTGTCTCCCATCCATCTACAGCCCAGCCTGAGCTTAGCTCTCTGCGTCGTCAATAGCCAGCTGCTCGAGCGCCGGTAGGTCCACGACCGCGAACCGCCGCCCGACCGCGCCGCGCTTAACCATCTCGTTCTTGCTCTCGTCGTCCAGCTGGTTGTCGGCGTCTCCATCTTCAGCGTCGCCCGCTTCACGCTTGCTCTCGTTACGCTTCTGCGAAGCGTTTGCGTCTTTCCTCGCAGCCTCCTCTTCCTCTCGCTTGCTCGGATCCATCCTGATCGTGCTCGCCAGCTCAAGTCGCTAGCACCTCGCTTGGAAACTGCGGTAGCGCTTCTTGTGCGTCACCTGTCACGTACACCGCCGAGATGAGCTCTACAGCCACACGAATGGCAGTTGATCGCGACGAAGAGCTTCTGACGTGGGTCTGCGCTCGCTTCAATCGGGAGTGAGTGAACAGCGAGAGCAGATAGCAACGGTTCGCCCTGTAGGGAAGAGCAACAAGTCCGGTTCTCCTGCGCTCGTGGGGTCGCTGGTGCGATGCGAGCGAGTCGGTCAAGCGCTCGCGTAGACAGTCGCAGTCGACTCTCTTCCTAGAAGTCGCTCCACACACACGCCTCGATTTGCCTCGTCGAGAACGCGTGCTGGATGGAAAGAGCGAGCGTGAGAGAGACCCCCGTCTGCTGCTTGTCTTCTTGTGTGTCTGCCTGCGAGAGGCGAAAGACGAGAGGCGGGGATCAAGCGACAGAGAAGCGGCGAGGAAGGTTGCATTCTCGTGGCCAGTCTCACATCGCAATTCCCGTCTCTTTCTCTCGCTACATCAGCCGAAACGGACGTCTCTTGACCTGATCCGCCACCGCCAATCACAGAAAGACCAGACAAAATATCGAACACTAGAAGTGAGAAGAATGGCTACATTGTCTTAATCGACATGGCTACATATTTCATTTCTCCACCTCACTTTTTACCAAATCTACAAGTGCGGCAGTGAATCAAATAGATCGCTTACTTGAGGAAGACGTGCACGAGCCCCTGCTGCGCGTGGGTCGCGACGCCGTCGAGCTTCTCCTGCATCTTCTTGTCCCAGAGTAGCGAACAGCGCGGGTCGGCGCGCGTCGTGCGCAGCTTGTGCAGCTCGCGCAGCTCGGTCGAGTCACCGCCGAGCACGACCATGAAGCACGCCTTCTCCGGCAGGTGAGACTGGATCTCTTGCGCGTACTTGGCGATCTCAGCGCGACTCGCGCCGCGCATGCGCGCCCACGTGAACGTCGGCGGGAAGCCCGTGGTGAGCTGATGAACCACGTGGTGCGCGATCTTGTCGTTCGTGTCGCACGGGATGATACACGCGGCACCGCCGCTCAACGACCGACACGCGCGCTGCGTGTCGACGAGCAGCACCGACTTTTTGAGTCTGCAGAGCTCGTTGATCACTTTCTTCTGTTTGTACTCCTGCTCAATGCTCGGGAACGTCGGTCCGTGCTTGATCTTGAGCTGCACGAGCTGCAGTGTCGCGACGGCGTCTTCAACACTGCAGTGGCCGTCTGTGCCCGTCTGGATCGCTCTACTCAGGTACGTGCTCGTGAGGAACCGCAGTGCGGATCGGAATGGCAGTCCCTTCGGGTGTGGGTACAATGCAGTGGTGTCGATGATGCGGTGGTGTAGGATCTTGAGCGCCAGCAGGTCGTTCTCGATCGAGTGGCCCACGAGGATCGCCTCCGCGGGCACGTGCTTGAGAAAGAGCGTCTGGATGTCCTCGAGCGTGTTCGTCGTGCTGTCCATGATGTCCACCGTGATGCCCGAGTACTGCGTGCAGTAGTCCACGATTGGGTTCTTCGGGCGAACGTACTCGTCAATCAGCACCTGCTCGTTCGAGTCCACAAGCGTGAGTCGCGTCAGCTCCGTGCCTTTCGTGGTCTTGCACATCTCGCAGTCGATCGCGAGCAGCAGCTGCTCAGGCGCTCTCACCTCACCCTCAGGCAGCGGGCGTGTGGTGAGGAAGCCTGCTACTTGTTCGCTGCCGTCGTATGGGATACTCGACACGTGCACCTTGAGCTCTTGCTCGGATAGAACGTAGAACTCGGCTGTGGGCTTAGCGCCGCCTGCGAGCTTCTTGAACTTCTTGATCTTCATCTTAAGCGACTTCTTGGCCGACTTCTTCTCCTTTTCAATGTCGTTCTTGGACACGGGCATGCGCAGCAGCGTTGCGTCGCAGCGAGGGATGCTGTCGCCTTCCGAAAGCTGGCTACGGAAATGGTACCAGTCGTCTGTTCCATTGAGGAACGGCATCTGCTCAGTCTTGACTTCTGGGTGTACCTCTTCTTTATCTGCTGATGCGCTGGCGTCGCTGCTCTCGATAGTAGATGCATTACCAGCAGCTTGCGTGCTGGATGGCAGATGCAAGTCGGTGACTTCCTCGCACACAAGGAAGACCGTGTACTTGAGGTCGGTCTCGAGCGTCTCCAGCACGTGGTCCATCAGCACATCGCGCACTTCCTATACATACAAGCAACACAAGTGCATCGCGATAAAGGCGTCAAAAACACACGTCTCCAAGCACTGAAGCCGTTTGCAACCAATCGCATGCCGTGCGTGCAGTGCTGTTCATCCAAACGCGTACCGCGAGTGCGACGGTCTGCTCGCGCTTGCTCGCCACGAGATCCTCGAGACTGCCGCGTAGCAGACTGCCGTCGGAGGCGCTTGCCTTGCGCTTCTTGCTGCCCTTCGCATCCGCCGCCGTAGAAGTGGTGAGTGTCGCGGACGTGACGAAGAACGGAGCGTTGCCTGTCATGATTGAGTTCGTGTGTCGGATTGGCGAAAGAGCATTTGGGGCTCTCTATTGAAGTCGACTTCAGCTACCAACCAATCACCATTGGCTGAAAATAAACATATAGAAAGAAGATTGGCTGAAAATACCTTTCTAGAAATCTTCCTTTTTGCTAAATGGCCCCACAACTGGAAGTGACGAGAACGTGGCAAGCTGGAGTCCGCGGCAGCGCTGCAGACAGCGGAGTGCGTCCCTCTCTGCGTGTGTATCAGTATGTGTGCTGATGTGCAACAGAGGGTGTGGCGTAGTGGTTGCGTGGGTGGGTGTGAGTGTATTTATACGTGGACGAGCGCGGTCACCAGCGGTTTTGGCGAGCCGCTGTATGGAGCTTTCTCTTTTGCTGTTCTCCAGAATCTTGATGGGCAGATTCGAGGCACTACCTGCACATTGTAAGGGGGAACAGATAGTGAAGCAGCATCGCGTTCGCGTGGGTCTCCTCGCCTATTGCTCTGCTAACCTCGCTTTTGTCATGAGAGAGAGGCTGCTGAGCAAGAATCGGGGGGATTTGTGCGGGCGTGGCTGGGCGATGCAGGTGGTGGGGGAGGAGCGTTTCCCCCACTTACAAAGGCGGCCAGTACACCTAGAAGACGCAAAGGGCGGCTTGTGTTGCCATTGCGTCGCATGGGATTTTGTGTGTGAAGTGTGAATTGCATGTGTGTGAGCTTGTTGTCTCCAGTGACCATCACAAGCGCTCGTCCATTTCGCACGCAGTCGCCAGCTGCGTATTCTTGCTGCTCGTCTGCAGCGCTGCGGCCGCGGCATGACCCGACCAATAGTCTTTAGTAATCCGATCCAGTTGTGTAGCTCCTTCTATTGTGCTTGTAGGCATTATTGCATCGAGTCCAAAGTGTCCATTTCATTTTGTTGCTAAAATGGCGGCATCCCATTTCATGATATACTGTTTGATAGTTTTTTATTTGTAAGATTACGTGCTGAAAGGCAGCATAGTCGCAACATAACCACCATCATGCAACACTTCATGACGTTACGTAGGTTCCAGCCTCGCAGGTTTTCGGCGCCAAGCAAAACTCGAAAGCAAAAGCAGTCACCAACTTGGGCAAATGCGTTTCCGCGGGACGCTCGCGAAGGATGCGCTGGAGATTTTGCTGGACGTGTCGCTCTTCTTCACGCGCCTGAGCTCGCAGAGCAGCTCGAAGAACAACTGCGTGTTCACGGTCACGCCCGAGACGCTCTCGGTGGCGCTCAAGTCGAGCAGCGACGAGCTCCAGAGCTTTGCGCGCCTGCAGACCGCGCGGCTCTTCCACGACGCGATCGTGCAGAGCCGCGCAGACAACCACATCGGCTTCTTGTGCGACGTACGCCACTTCCACCAGGCGCTCACGTCGGGCAAGGACGCGAGCGCCGTCATGCTGCGCCTGCTCAAGCGCGACGGCAAGTCGTTCCTGTGTCTGCGCACGCGCGCCGTGGACATTGACATCGTGCAGAACGTCCCCATCGAGGTGCTCGCGATGAGCACGGTGGAGCACTACCGCGAGCCGAACGTTCCTGCGCCGCAGATCGCGATGGAGATGCCGCCGCTGCGCTCCATCCGCAGCATCATCGACCGCCTCAAGGCGCTGCATCGCACGATCACGATCGAGGCGAGCAAGCGCGGCACGCTGCTCTTCCGCATCGAGTCGAACCCGCTGACGCTGCAGACGCTCTTCGCACATTTGCGGTATCGCGACGACCTCATCGAGCAAAATGAAGATGCCGAGGGTGACGTTCCCATGAACGGTCACTCGTCGAGCGTCACGGTCGACACGAAAGTGCTGAGCAAAGCCATCCTGGTCGACTCCAACTCGACCGAGACCGTGCTCTGCTGTGAGTTTTAATCGCGCTTGTGAGGTATTTATGTCATGGCGTGTCTGATTGGTGTGGCTGTCTATGTATCTATGTAGGCATTACAGAGAACCGAGCGATGGTGCTGCACTCGATCCTCGTCGACGGCTTTGGCTCCTTCACGTGCTACATCCCAGTGCTCACGCCCGACGTCCTCTAGAGATCTTCCCTTATTATTATGAACGCCATGAGCCTCACAGTTGCGTTTCAGGTGGTATCTATGTTTGTGCACTGTATTGCTTGTTTGTATGGGAAATTGGGTCGTTTGCATGCTCTTTTTGTTTCTTTATAGCTCTATGCGCTCTGCGTCGTCGTCGTCCGCGACTTCGTCTGCCTCGGCGCCGCCGCGGCGGATGTGCCGCACTGCGATAAATAGGATGCACGCCCATGCGAGGCACACAAAGGCGATGCAGATGTACGCCGCGGCGGGCGTGATGCGCTCATTCTGGTTCACGCTGCTGCTGACGCTGCTCTCACCCGTCGATGGCGTCGCTGCTGCTGGATTCAGATCTCCGTTGTCAGTGCCGGTGCGACCGTCCGCGCTGGGCTTTGGTGTGGGCGTTGGTGTGGGCGTTGGTGTGGGCGTTGGCTTGCTCGAAGCAGGCGAAGTGGCAGACGGCTTGCCACTACCACCATTGTCCATCGAGGACGAGTCGTCCGACTTGCTGGTGCTTGTGGTGGAGTTCGACACGAGCGAGTCGAGATGCTTCTGGATGAACGGGCCGAGCACGCCGCGGTTTGCCACACCCTGGCTGAATTCGAGGGGCTTGGTCGTATCGACAGCCGTTGTGCTCACATTGCCGATCGCGTTCGAGTGGATGCCGATGATGTACGTCTTCATGCTCGTGTAGCGCACGAGCAGCGGGGATCCAGGCGAACCGCTCCCGGACGTGTCGCAGTCGTGCAGCAACATGTACTGCGGGCTGTTGAACTCGGACGGGAAGTAGCACGTGCACTTGGCGTACTGCATCGAGGCTGTGGTGAGATCCAGCGCCTTGTCATCGTAGCCGGCGATCTGCACCTCGGTCTTACCCGCGGACTGGTCCAGGTCCGCGAGCGATGGCAGCTGCAGCACGCCGTAGGTCTGGCCAATGGGCGTGTCCAGCTCCAGGATCACGTACGTGTTCTGCGTCCACTTCTTCCAGTAGTCGGACTGCTTGTGCACCTTGACGACCAGCGCGGCCTTGTCGTCGGCTGCACTCGCAGCAGCGCTGCCGCCGCCCTTGTTGACGCCGTAGCCTGGCAGGAACTTTGGGTTCGCAAAGCTCGACTTGCGCACGTTGCCGTCAGCGTCGAGCGCGCACTCGGCGGCCGTCACGATGAACTTGTCGGCGATTAGAGAGGCAGTGCAGCTGAGCGAGTCGCTCCAGCGCAGCAGGCCCACGGCGGTGTACGGGTACAGCGACGGATCGTTCACGGGCCGGCGGTCGTCGTCTCCAAAGACGTTGAGTCTTCGCGTTGCTGCTGCTGCTATTGTAGTTGAGAGATTGATAGCGCGACGCCGCAGGTGGTGACTGGTCCCTGCTACTGCTTCTGTTGGTCTTGCTGCTACGCCGCCGCGCGTGGACGAGAGCAGGATGGACGCCACGAGCAGCATCGCCCAGAGCAGCGGTGTGCTGCGGCGGCTCCTGGTGGCGCAGCTCATAGCGCCGCTCGTGTCGATCGGTAGCTGCTCGTGTTGGTGCTGATCTGCTGGCTGCAGCACTGGAGAAAGCTCGAGTGTGCTGTTGCGGCGGTTCGTGAGGCTCGGTCGGCGTCCCTGCTGCTGCTGCTCATGCTGATGACTCTCCATCGTGCATCCCCGTGCTCCACCGCGCGCAGACAACGTTCTGATTTCTCAGTCCGTTTCTTCCAAAGTGGCAAGCGTGTGTAACCTTGTGCTGCTGAAGCTGTTCACACAACGCAATGGAGTTCCGTGGCTCTTAATCGCGGTCTGTCGTCCTGTCAAGTGTCGTCTCCTCTCGACGGTGCTGCCGCGCGTGTGAAGGCGAGAGCGGTGCGTGTGTCGCTGCCTGCCTCCTGCTTGAGCTGTGAGAAGAAAACGATTTATTTCCATCGTTGCCATGGAGATCGCTCGATGCCTCGTATGCGACGAGTGTCGGCGTCGTCCATTATTCGCATCCACAGAGCTCTTCCACGTCAAAAACGATGTGGTGGGGAAGCTATTTATGGAAGAAATCCAGAGCAAAACAGTGGTTGTAACTGACTCCGCACCATATTCCTGTCTTCTTCTTCTTGTTTTGCAACTTAGAACCCGATCGGAAGAATCTCCACTCCCTTATTGTCAGTTGTCTCTATTTCCGCACCGATCTTGCTTCTCCGATCTTCGTTCCTGCTGACCACTTTCAGCACCAACGCTTGGATTATGACTATCCCATGATCTTCTCCTCATGCGACGACGCGACCGGTCTTTAAATAACCCAATTCGTCAATTTCGCCATCGCGACGATGCTCCATCAGACACCACCTGAGGTCACACGTTCTGCGCTCATCGTGTCGTAGTTTCAACGTTACTACAACAGACAGCATCGCCCAAGAATGGGCGTAAAGTGTAGCCATATTGGTAGCCACTCAGCCTTTTCTTCTGTAGCCATCTTCACTCTCATTCCCAATCTTGTTTATGGAGCTTCGCCACGTTATCATGCTTTGCTGCTACCTGTCATTTGCTGTATGGCAAGCACGTAATGTGTTTTTCTCACTGCTGCCTACTGCTTACGCGTGCACAAACATGTCTTGGAAGATCGTCACGTACACGTCAATGCCCTTGAGATACGTGTCCTTATGCAGGCTCTCGTTGTGCTCGTGGAGCAGGATCTCCGTGTTGCTCATGGGCGAGAAGCCCAGCGCCGGGATCCCGAGCTTGCGCATGAAGCGACTGTCGGTGGCCGCGGGGAACACCTCAGTCACCACTGCCACCCCAAGTTTCTGTTCGAGTAAGCAAAGACACACACATAACACAAAATCAACAAGGTTACTTTGCCTCCAGCCTCAGCATCAAAGTCCTTGCTCAAATCTTCAACGCACCTCGCACGATCCCTTGAACAGCTGCCACCAGACGTTGTCGCTGTCGAGCTTGGTTGTGTAGTGCTCGTGCAGCGGGTTTGTCCACGATGTGAACTCCCATGAGACGCCCTCGGCCGAGCACCACTCGTCAAGCATCGACTTGAGCTCGTCCATGGGCAGGTTCGGCGAGATGCGCACGTCAAAGCCCGCGATCGCCGTGGTCGGGATCACGTTCAGCGCGTGGGTCTTGCCGCCGTCGGTCGACACACCGCTCTGGAGCGCCGTGATGTTGACGGTTGTCACGTCACCCAGCTTCTTCTTCTTCATGTCGCCGTGCTTGCAGCCACCGTCCGCGTTGAGTGCGTTCTCCTGCTCTTCACGGAATGCCAGCGCCTTGTTGCAGATGTCGATGATCTTGGACGTCGCCGTATTCTTGATGAAGCGGCTGCCGTGGCCCGTCGGGCCTTCCGCGGTCACGTAAAACCACCAAGGCACGCGCTCGCCGTAGAAGACCGTGAACGCATCCTCCGGGTTCGCGAGCCCTTCGTCGAAGGCAAAAGCAACCGGCTGGATCGCCTGGAATTCCTCGTGCACGAGGAATTCCTCCATGCCTTGCGCACCGCCGATCTCTTCGTCCGGGACGTACAGCAGGTAGATGTTGCGCTTGGGCGTGAAGCCCGTCGACTTCAGTCGGTAAACCGCCTCCGCGTACTGGATGCACACGCTCTTCATGTCTTGCGCGCCGCGGCCGTAGATGCGACCGTCCTCGAGCACTTGCGCCTACAGTGTATGTGATATGCGGTGAGTATTGATATGACAATGATAGATGTACAGTGATGCCAGGCCGCAGATACGTACGTCAAACGGGTCATACTGCCAGTGCTCACGCATGGCAGGCACGACGTCGTAGTGCGAGTTCAGGATAATGCCCGGCAGCGACGTGTCTTCTCCGAACCAGGTCGCCTACAAACACACATAGACTTGCTTAGCTACACCGAAGTCGCATCGTTGAAACAAAAACGCCTTCTAACGTACTAGCACCACAGGTTTGTTCTCAATTGGCGAGAACACCTTCACCGACAGTCCGACTGCACACAACAAATCATTCGAGTGAGCTCTCCTTTCCAATACAATACATTGTATGACTATAAGAGCAAACCGCCAGCAACAGCACCACGTACTCTCTTCCAGGTAGTCCCGCAGCCAGTTCGCGCACTACGGAGCAGCACATACACATAAGAACAGAGCCATTAGCATACACGTGACAATGCGGACCCATCGAGAGATCCAGGCACTCTGTCCGCTGCTCACCTCGGCGTAGCTGCCCTGGGGGCCCTCGCCGCTGACGGTGCGGAAGCGCAGGAACTCCAGGAAGCGCGTCACGGGGTCTTTGCGGTCGGCCATCTTCTCCTCTTCTTCTCTTGTCTTGTCTTCTTGGCGGGCTGCTTACGATGTGATGCGCTGAAGCAACACACTCATCAGATGCTAGAAAGTCAAAACCGGTATGTAAATAAAAGAAATTCGGTATACCGGTGCAAGGAACAGAAATGAGCTGCTTGTTAAAGCGGCCTTCTGATTAGCGGAGCATCTCCAGTCAAAACAGCCTATCCGCACATGCTGAGGCCGTCAGGATCTATTACGAAGAGATCGAGCAGACACGTGAGCATGGACACCGTGGACGCTGTGGTGCTGGGCACGCACGCGCGTACAGCAGGTGGTCGACAAGCTGCTACACAAAGCGCAGGAGGCTTGACTAAAAATAAATTAGTTCTGTTGGCGGAAAAACGGGTTTTATTGGCAAACAACGTGGAGAAGTATACTCATACAAATCAAGCATGATTGCCAGCGGATGGGTTAAAGTATCGGACTGAATTGGTGTGGTTGGCAATCGTGCTAGATTTGTATAAGTATACTTTCCAGCTTGTTTACCAACCACCCTCGCTTATATACGCAGCAGTTGACAAGCAACAAGCTCGAAATTGTGACGCGAGATCCGCTCGTCGAATCAGTGGCCGCTTTCGATGAGAGCTTGGCAACTGCATTGTTTTCTTTTTCTTCTGCTCCTTTCAGTGCAGCTATGCTTCTGCGACGGGTACCGTCTCGAGAACACATGCGCAATCCACGATGGCAGTAACGGTAGCTACGAGGCCTCACAAGCGAATTTGCAGCCACGCACGCACGCACTCGAACGAGATCAATTGAAGCTGCACCGCACCACCAGCACCAGCACCGACAAGAACAAGAACAAGGAACAATGGTTGAAGAGAGGAAGGATGCGGTGGCGCGCCTGCTCGAGTACCTGCGCTTCCGCACGATCAGCGGTGAGGGTCCGCGTGGCAGCTACGCGCAGGTGACGATGGCGTCGTGCTTGCTGTTCCCAGTGAATAGTACTTCACGTGTCGAGTGGTGTGCTAACGTGTTGTGTGTCGTCGTCACTAGTGCGCAGAATGGCTCCGTGCGTACCTTGACGAGGGTGAGTGCAGTGCCGTGATGTGTATATAGCGAGTCACTGATTACTGCGAACGATACGAACGAGACTGTTGTGGTCGTGTGTATGTGCAGTTGGTTTATCTGTGAAGGTGTTCTCCCCTGTTGCGAACAAGCCCGTTGTGCTGGTGCGTCTTTAGACAACGGGAACGGATTGATAATGGTACATGACGGTGGTACGCTGAATGTAATCCTGACTTGAATGTTGCGATAGGCGACCTGGTTTGGGACAGACCCATCGCTGCCTGGGATTCTCCTGAACTCGCACTACGACGTCGTGCCCGTGATGGAAGAGCACTGGGAGCACGACCCGTTCGACGTGCGTATCTCTTTCTGATGTTGAGTCACTGAAACGAATGTCTTGCCTTCTAACTGCTGTATGTGTATCCATCCACCACTAGGCGAAAGTGTTGGACGACGGCCGCATCTACGGTCGAGGAGCTCAGGACATGAAGAGCGTCGGCATCCAGTACGTCGAGGCCGTGCACCGGCTCAAGTCTCTCGCAGGCTTCACGCCCAAGCGCAACATCTACCTACTGTACGTCCCAGACGAAGAGGTTGGCGGCGTGCAGGGCATGCAGGAGCTCCTGGGCCACGAAGAGTTCAAGAAGCTGCAGCCCATTGCGTTCGCACTGGACGAAGGGCTCGCAAACCCGGAGGACGCGTTCACGGTCTTCTATGGCGAGCGCACGGGCTGGCCACTGTACATCACCGCGACCGGCCCCACTGGCCACGGCAGCCGCTTTATCAAAGATCCGGCGACGTCGAAGCTCGTGGACGTGTGCAACAAGGTGCTCGCGTTCCGCGACGAGCAGGAGCGGCTGCTGCACACGGACGGCGGCTGCAAGCACGGCGAGCTCAAGAAGCGCAAGCTGGGCGACGTGACGACCGTAAACCTCACGGTGCTGCACAGCGGTGTGTCCACGGATGGCGGCAAGACCCACGCGCTGAACGTGATTCCCACCAAGGCGGTCGCGGCGTTCGACATCCGCATCTCGCCACACACGAACCTCAACGAGTTTAGGGCACGCGTGGACGAGTGGTGCTCAGCTGAGGGCGTGTCGTGGGCATTCTCAGACAGACTCAAGAACCCGTTCCTGCAGCACTACACAACCCCGTTGGACGACGGGAATGTCTGGTGGAAGCTCTTCCAGGGTTCTTGTGAGGTAAGCAAGACGATTGACTCGGCTCGCATAGAGCTATCAAAAAGTGCGCGCTGTGCTGGCAAACTGATGTGTTGCTGATGGCTGTAGAAACTTGGGGTCTCGATTGAAACTGAGGTGTTCCCGGCGGCGACCGACAGTCGCTTTCTGCGTCAGCTGGGCATCCCTGCGCTGGGCTTCTCGCCCATGAACAACACGGAGATCCTGCTGCACGAGCACAACGAGAGCCTGCACAGGGACGTTTTCCTCAAAGGCATCGACGTCTACACGACGATTCTCCAGGATCTCTTCTCGTACGACGAAGGGAAGACGAAGGAAGAGATCGCGCCGTGAATTTCCCAGCCTCGTTTTCGTGAGGCAATAGTGTTGTTGGATGTATGGACTAAGGTGAAGGGATTCCAGCTTTTTATGCGGTGTCAAATCGGTCGTAACTGAAATCCATCTACCTACTCCAAGCCTGAACACTGAAAGCAGCCTGGGTCTACGCGTCGAATGTCAGCACATCCTCGAGAATCGTCACGTACACGTCGATGCCCTTGAGGAACGTGTCCTTGTGCAGATTCTCGTTGTGCTCGTGCAGCAGGATCTCGGTCTTGTTCATGGGCGAAAATCCGAACGCCGGAATGCCGAGACGGCGGATGAAGCGGCTGTCGGTCCCCGCTGGAAACACTTCGGCCTCGACCGGGACGCCGAGTTTCTCGCACGATCCCTTGAAGAGTTTCCACCAGACGTTGTCGTCGTCGATGCTGGTCAGGTAGTGCTCACGGATCGGGTCCTTCCACCAAGGCGCAAACTCCCACGATACGCCCTCAGCCGAGCACCACTCGTCAAGCATCGACTTGAACTCGTCCATGGGCAGGTTCGGTGAGATGCGCACGTCAAAGCCCGCGATCGCAGTGGTCGGGATCACGTTCAGCGCGTGGGTCTTGCCGCCGTCGGTCGACACACCGCTTTCGAGAACATTGATGTTGATGGTGGTCACGTCGCCCAGCTTCTTTTTCTTCATGTCGCCGTGCTTGCAGCCGGCGTCGGCGTCGAGCACCTTCTCCTGCTCGGCGCGGAACGCCAACGCCTTGTTGCAGATGTCGATAATCTTGGACGTCGCCGTATTCTTGATGAAGCGGCTGCCGTGGCCTGTGGGACCCTCGGCCTTGATGTAGAGCCACCAGGGCACGCGCTCGCCGTAGAAGACCGTGAACGCATCCTCCGGGTTTGCGATCCCCTCGTCAAAGGCGAACGCCAGTGGCTGGATCGCCTCGAACTGTGCACTCTTGAGGAAGTGCTCCATGCCATCGGAGCCGCCGATCTCTTCGTCTGGGACGAAGAGCAAGTACACGTTGCGCTTGGGCGTGAAGCCCGCGGCCTTGAGCTTGTGGACCGCCTCGACGTACTGGATGCACACGCTCTTCATGTCCTGCGTGCCGCGGCCGTAGATGCGGCCGTCGTCCAGCACTTTCGCCTAGAAAACGATAGACAGCGAGGTGATTAGCCACTCAACAGCTCATAGAAAAATGAATAGATCGTACATCGAATGGGTCGAATTGCCAGTACTCGCGGATGACGGGCACGACGTCGTAGTGCGAGTTGAGCAGCACGCCCGGGAGCGCCGGGTCTGAGCCTTTCCACGTGGCCTGTGATACCAAAAGACACAGCAGCTCTATCAGTCCTGTTGGCTGTATGTAAAGCAGTGGATGACACGCGGCAAACGCACAAGCACGATCGGCTTGTTCTCCACTGGTGTGAACACTTCCACGTCGAGCCCCTCTGCAAATTACACCGAGCGCAAGCATAGCACAGTCAGTCTCGTGTCAACCCACTGAGGAGCGCCATCGCAGTGCATCTACATCCACACCTTCAGTGAGGTAGTCGCGAAGCCAGTCGGCGGCCTAGCATCACAGACAACAACGGCACGCATGCACGTTAGAACGTTTGTTGCCTCTCGTTGAGGTGAGAGTTGCTAACGTGCACCTGCTGGTAGGCGCCGCTCGGGCCGTCGCCGCTCACGGTGCGAAAGCGCAAGAACTCGAGGAAGCGCGCCACGGGATCTTTGCGCTGCGCCATCGTTTCGCTCTCGATCGCCTGCTTGAGTTCTTGCGGTGGCGAATGCGTAAATGCTTGAGCTCTTGCGCCTGAGCTTACGGATTTGTGTGACTGCTTGTCAATCAATCCATTTGTGGATAATGGGTTTAGATACTGTTTGATACCGGTACATTACGCGCAAAGGATAATAGCCTATGCATGTCATAAAACTGTGTAATGTTGTTGGATATGCAGTTTAAGTATCAACATACCTTTTTATAAAAGGTACAATACGTTTAATACAAATACATCGATGTGAAAGGACATGATTGACCCCGTTTGTGACGTTACGCATTTCTTGGCGCAGATTGGAGGACACCACACGAACACTCATCCGCTCGACGCCGACTGCAAAGGCATGGTCAGCGCAGCAGCAGTGAGGAAGACGATCCGCCGCGCCGTGGAGCACGAGATCGCCAAGCGAAAGGGCTCGCGCTTCATCGTCGCCGCATGGCCTCTGGGTAGCGATGACGAAGAGCTGCACGGTGATACGGCGCAACGACAAGTGAAGGAGCTGCTCACAGCACAGAGAGCCAAGTTCCCATCGGCGTGCCACCACTGCTACGCGTACACGACGCTCGACGGGCGCGAGATCTGCTCGGACGACGGTGAGCCGCACGGCACCGCGGGGAAGCCGATCCTCGCAGCGCTGCAGCGCGCGCAGCTCGTCGACGTGTGTGTCGTGGTGTCGCGCATCTTTGGCGGCACGCTCCTGGGCACCGGCGGACTCATCCGCGCGTACGGCGCCGGCGCACAGGAGGTGCTGGAGCATGTTGAGATAATCGACAAGGTGCCGACGACGCTGCTGTGCGTTCGTGCGCCATTCGCACACATCGACGTGGTCAAGCACGGCTGTACGCGCTTCCTCGCCGACATCGTGGCGCAAGAGTACGGAAGCGGCGGTGGAGGTGCTGGTGGCGCAGAGTTCACGCTGCGCGTGCCGCAGCTCCACGCACAGGAGCTACGGGGCTTCTTGCTGTCCAAGTCGTCTGGTGCCATCCGCGTGGAGCAAGTATGAGGGCGACTAGCTAACCAAAGCCAGCGTCCAGCGCAGTTCATGGTGTCCAGCATCGTGATCGAGCAGCATGCGCTCATCCAGAGAAGCGGAGGCGAGGAGGCCAATTGCCAAAATTGCTGATCGTCGACCGCCATTTGTCTATCTGGCCATCCGATACCCACAGTGCAGGTGAATGACAACCACAGAAACCTACGCTTTCGCTGACCCGAAAGCCGGCAGGCGGGGCTCAGCTGCGTTTGCCGTCCAGAAGCTGTCATGTGCACTAAAAAATCGTCAGTCAGCTGGTTGACAGGTCTTTCGCTGCTGCTGGCGATATGATTTCGCGTGAACAGCTGAGCTTAAACGCATGAACATGGATTGCAAGCAAGTGAGCTCTTGGGTTCAGCGTGTGTGGGGTGAGTGTGCTTCAGTAGGAGGAAGGCTGGGCTGGTCGAACCCATGTACACACGGGATAGATCCAGACAATGAATCGCGAGCGACTAGCTCAAGCTGTGAGTGAGATTAATGGCAAACAGCTCACCATTGGGATACAAAGTGCTGCATAACTTGGTGGTGGCTTGTTACTTTGCGAGAAGAGACTGGTAATGCAGACAGTCGGGCGTGTTAAACAGCGCATGCAGCTCCTCTTTTCACTTGGCGTTTGTATAGCGTGAACACACGAAGTGAAAAGGAGAGCCCACCACCAGCACGCATGAGTGCTGATCAAGGAGCCCACTGTCGGGCGTGTGCCGCGAACGGCTCTGCATCCACTCGTTTGCGTCATTACCCACCACCACCGCCGCCAGAGAGCCGACCTTGAACCGCTAGGCACGCGCCGCCATGGAAGAACAAAGCGCACCTGTGCATGTGGCCCAGAGGAACGCCACGATCGCAAAGAGAGCGAATGAGCCATGGATCCGTAGAGCCACTCGTCCACACGCACATACGTGCATTGTGCAAACACTCTCCCGTCCGACCTCCTCATGCGAACTCGCTTGGCCGTCATCAATGCTGTGCTGGCTCTGGTTTGGTTTTCCCTAAGTTTTCCTGGCCAGTGCAAAAGCTGGTCAGATTTGCAGATATCCTCCTTATTTTAAATAAAAATGCAATATCAGTGTATACATTCATTTCAATGTACCTTTTCACTATTGCTGATAAACTACTTCAAAGTGCTTCGACCTATTTACCGAGGTCATAAAATGGACGAGTCATCAAACACTCGGCATTTGACCAATCAACGCGCAGTTGCCCAATGAAGGTGTTCGCTTGGCCTCTGTGCTATGTGGTGGATCATCCACGAAGGTTGCCACTTGAGGGGAAGCTCGCTTGCTGTCGGTTCAGCCTGTATGATTCGCTCGCGCTCATCAATTGCCAGCCGCCAGCCCCAGTTTGGTTAGTTGGTGTCCAAGCGCAAGGCCACCCGACGAGCGACGAGCGAGCGAGCGACAAGATGGCCGCGACGACGCCGGCCGCGATTGACGAGGACTGGGAGGAGTGGACGCCCGAGAAGGGATCCTTCCTGCACCACATGATGGCAGGATCGGCCGCGGGCGTCGCCGAGCACGTCTCCATCTTCCCCATCGACACGATCAAAGTAAGCAACGAACGCGTCTCTCTTGTGTGTGTGAATGGCGTGTGTGTATGTATGTACGGCTAGTGAAAAAGAGGGGGCATTGGTAGAGAGGCTACTGGCCTTCGTCTTTGTTTGAAATGCCTGTGTGTGCGAGGGGCTTCATGAGGACAGTGGTGATATGGGGGTTGGATTACACCTTCCTTCGCTGTGCTCCGCCTAAGGGAGTTGTCACATCTCATCACGTGTGATGATCTGTGGATTTGCATTCTGGTGGTGACGAGTGGAAGGTGATGACGCCTGTTCGACGCACACCCCTTCGTGCATGTCTATGCGTCTGCTTCAAGTGTATATATACACATCTACGATCCGCGCTAGTCTACATTACGAGCGAGTGTGTACCTAACGCCAATGTGTTTCTCAACTGTGCTGTCCGACAGACCCACATGCAGTGCCAGCGCTGCCCTGTGAACGGCAAGCCGCTGAAGCTCTCTGCGATCCAGACCGGGCGCAAGCTCATCGCCGAGGAAGGCCCGCTGCGGCTCTTCCGCGGTGTAAGCACGATGCTCAGCGCTAGTCTCCCGGCTCACGCGGTCTACTTTTCCGTGTTTGAAGCGATGAAGAAGTCGTTTGGTGCCGACAGTGCCGAGCACACGCCGATCGCATCTGGTACGTTGCCAGTGTTGCTATTGCTCTGTGTTGTTGACCATTGCTCTAACAAAACACATACATCTTGTTCCTTCGTGGCGATGAATGGCGTTGCTACTGCTGCAGGTGCCGCTGGTGTCGTTGCCACCGTTTGTCACGACACGATCATGACACCAATGGATGTACGTGGAACTGATTTGCTACCGCATTCGTATCGATTGAGCGGCACGAATGTGTGCATGGTGATCTGACAATTGTCTTTCTCTTGTTCTTGTCTTGCAGGTTGTGAAGCAGCGACTGCAGTTAGGATACTATAGTGGTGTGATCGATTGTTTCAAGACGGTACGTCACGATGCTACTTGCTCTCATGTGCTACTGTGCTGTGCGGCACAAATGGTGACTTTGTCTAACTGTCTCTGTGTTGCTTGCCTTGTGTGCCACCAGATCATCAGACAAGAAGGACTGCGAGCGCTGTATATTAGTTTCCCGACGACTTTTATCATGAACCTGCCGTACAGGTACGATGCAATTGAGCTGTTGCACTGTTCTCAAGGCGAATGTGCGGCTAACTCGCTTTGATCTCTTGTGTCTTGCGCCACCGTATGCAGCATGATCATGGTGTCTGCGAACGAGACGTTCAAGAAGATTTTAAACCCGAGTGGCGAAATGAACGTCACGGCCTACGTTGCGTCTGGCGCCATGGCTGGTGCTCTGGTACGATTTTGCAATTCACATCTCGATTCGATCATGAGCGTCATGCTGACATTGTGTCGTTTCTCTATCGCGAAGGCTGGTGCGCTGACGAACCCTCTGGACGTGGCGAAGACAAGACTGCAGACGCAGATGCTGCTCGTGCCGCAAGAAGACGCCTCGGTACGCGTTGCCACTGCTTCCTTTGGCTCTCCCACCGCCGAACTGCAGGTTTTTATGCCCTTCATGCGCTACTTAAACTGTTTTCGCTTACCATGTGGCTTGATTGTTGATACCCACAGTGTCCTTCTCGTTCCCGATGTGCGCAGCTCCAGGCGCGCGGCGTGGCGCTCACGGTCCCAGCGTCCTGCACGATCAACAACCCGCCCGCGACCACCGTACGTGCATCGTCTTGCTCTGATTATCGTCACTGTTCGCGAAGAGCTCCTCGTTAACTCTGTGCTTGCTTATCGAAATTGCGATGTTGATAAACAGACTGTCGGTGGTGAGCCCAAGATGCGCGTCCAGTACCGCGGTCTCATCGACGCGCTGGTGCAGATCAAGGCGCAGGAGGGCATGTCCGGCTTCTTCCGCGGCGTCTACCCACGTGTGCTCGTGCATGCGCCGTCCGTCGCGGTCTCGTGGACAACTTTTGAAGTATTAAAGAAGACGCTCGACCGATGGTCTGAACAGTAACAATGCTGCAAGAGACGAAAGCGAAGATGGAGCTGGTCGTGCTTGAGACGGACGACGAGAGCAGGGAGATGGGCGAAGGCGCAAGAGAACGAAACAGGGCATTTGTATGAGTGTGGCTTGTACATATCGGAGAGGAGAGCAAGAAAAAGACCAAGCAACGAAAGAGAGGGAGCATGAAAAGCGGGAAATATATAGAGGAAACCAAGGCGTTTTGATTTGCATTCAGTCGGTGGCGCGTGTATCATGTTGTCTCGAAGCTCTTGGCATCAGTGCTGCTGCGAACAAGGTGCGTTGCATGTGCTGTGTGGTGCTGCTGATCCAATCATTTTGTGCTGGTATTGATGGTTAATTACGACTCAAAAGAGCTTCAGGTGGCGTCATGGGAGCAAAGAGCGTCAAGGGAGTGAGGAGAACCAGAAGGACCGAGTGACTCGAAGGTGGGCCAAGTGTGTGCGCTGTGATGATTCGTAAAGCTGGAGCCGAAGTGCAGACTTGAGTCGTTTCGACATTGTTCTTTTCTTGGCGAGGCTGAGTTTAGATCGGGCAACAGCGAAGCTCATGAGAGATAGGGAAGCGCAAGTGCTCTTCTTCCACCACTCAAGACCGTCGCAGCACGAGCGCTAGCAACCAATATGCGCACGCTGTCGTTCACACGCAGGAAGCCATCAGGCTCCGACCCATCACACACTAGCGATGGTTCTGGCGCTGTTACAGACGACAACGGTGTGAAAACTTTACCGAATGTCGTCCATCATCCAGAGGACACTCAAGGAGAAGGCTCTGTTGCCGAGCCAAGAGAAGCTCAGACTGCCGCCGAACCAAGCAGCCAGCACCAACAGCAAGAACCGCCACTTCAAGCAGCACAGAGAGCTCCTACGCCGTCGAAAGTTGGCGCTTCGTCGCCGATGAACCGCTTGAGACGCATGATGCGGTCACAATCTGACGGAGGCATCATCCTGATCGCTGGTCTGCCACTTGCTCCGATCGCGAAGCAGCAACCGTCATTGTCTGGGACAGCAGCTGCAGCGAATGGCGAGCAACAGAGTCAACAAGAAACCCCAAGCACTGATGTTCCCAGCCTCCATACAGAGGACAACCTAAAGAAACCAGCGCCAGAGCTTGAAACGACCTCCAGTGGACTGCCAGCATCACCTCCAGAGTCAGTCTCCGATTCGGAAAACGCGAATGCCTGCGACGTCTTTCTTAACGCCTCGATCCAGCTGCTGCACTCGCAAAGTGACGCCCGACAGCGCGTGCGCCAGCTTTGGTTCACGATCCAGCGCCTCCGCTACGAGAGCCAGCTTTCCGACTCCGGTGTGGAGCTTCTCCATGTTGAGCTGCTCGCGATCATGAAGAGCTTTAACATGGAGAAACAGGAGGGTGCGCGGCACTTGAAAGCCGGGTACTTGACGCTCGTGCAGGCGCCCGACTGGAATCTGCGCCCGCCACTGCTGATGAAGACGCTCTTTGGTAGTGACGCTGGTGGTGGTTCGAGCAGACCAGCTGGTGGAGGCCATCAGCGAATGTGGTGCACACTGTCGGAAGAGTACGGCAAGTTCGAGATGACGCCTGTCGCCGCCACTCGTGAAGACAACGAGAACGGCTCGTCGTCCACGAATCCGACTTCGTCGTCGCTCGCTGGCTTGAGCAATAAGATCAAGCTCCCGACTTCCCTGTCGTGGCTGCTGGCAGACACACTTCAACAACAGCCGCAGGCGTCGTCACCGACACTGCCAGTGAACCCGGAGCCAGCACGTGCGATCAAACTCCACGGCTGCCAAGTGCGCAAGCATGAAGCCTCAGTGACCAAAGCACCCGGTCTGGACGCCGCCGCCGGTGCTGCTGAAGACCTCGAGGTGCGCTACCAGATCCAAATCCTCATCCCCAATGCTCGCAGCAGCAATAGCGCAAACCAATTTCCAGGCACCATTCCACGCACTGGTCCGTTCGGGAGCACCAGTCCTGGCTTCTCGCAGGTCTCGTACAGCATCTACACGTTTGAAGTGTCGGACAGTGACGGCGGCGAACAGGAGTGCGACGCGTGGGTCGCGGCGCTCGACCGCGTGTGCATGTTCCACTTGTACATGCTCGAGCGCTCGATTCGCGACGTGCGGAGCCTGAGTCAGTACCGTCAGGTGCTCTCGAGCCACTTGCCGCTGTGTATCTCTTTGAGCTGGCTCCGGAATCGAATCGACCGGCACGACACCCTCCAAGGTGGCGGCCAGCAGCAGCAGATACTGCAGCAGCACCAACAGCAGCAGCGGCGCTCGAGCAAGAACCTGAGCATGGTGCAGATCATCAAAGACCTCGAGCGCGACAAGATCCTCGTAGACCAAAAGCTCATCGCCACAACGATGACCGACATCAGCAGCAGCCGCACGAACCACGAGAGCAGCAGCCGATCCGAGCAGGGCAACATCTCGGAAGTCGTCAAGTACGTCGTGATGAAAGTCATGGACTTCGTGCGGAAAGCTGAGCAACGCGCAAAGGACGCGCGGGCTGCTACCGCAAGCACTAGTACAGAGTCCACTGCCTCACCTTTGCCTCCAGTTTCAGCTTCAGCGATACCTGGACTGTCACCGACCTCGCCGACGAATCGCTTCACAAAATACTCCGAGGTCCGCGCGCTGGCGTTCGTCGAGCGCGTGCTGCGAGGGAGCTCGCGCACGCAGAGTGGAGGGGACATCTACGACGCGATCAGCTTCTTCTGCCAGCACAGCCGTGTGTCGATCTGTCCTGTCTCGCAAGATGCCTGCCCCGTGCAGATGAACATTGTCAGTGACGACGCTAATGAGGTTTTCCAGGTCGAGGTCCAAGTCTGCATGCGCTTCAAAGTAATCGAGATGACCCCGATGACCGCGACAATGTCGTCTCCCACTCTCACGGCTGCTACTTCATCATCGTCGGCACCTGGAGTGGTACCAACGGACAGTAACACGCTTGAATCCCCGATCAACTTGTGCTCTGACAGCGCCAGGCACTCGGCAGTAGACCACTCGATTCTGGAGGGACCAAAGGTCTGGGCGGTGCTTGAAGGCACCCTCACGCGCCAGTTCACGTTGGGGAAGCTCTCGGAGCCTGGCGCAGTCACCATCGACGTCGTTCCTCTCGACAGCAGCAGCAGCTAAGAGCAATACCAGGTTAGCCTCACCACAACAGACCGTATTTTCATCCTTCTCAGTAATTCAAAATCAAAGAAGACACTCGGTGGGATTAGAATAATTGAGGGAACAAGCTCGTGCTCCCATCCAAAAACTGCGGCTTGACCTCCTCTTGCGCACGCTCGCTCGACGACGCCATATTGGCGCGGCAGAGCGGACACGAGCGCTCGCGATCGAACCACTCCATCACGCACTCCTCGCAGAACATGTGCGAGCACGAGAGCTTCACGGGCTGGTGCATCTCCTCGTAACAGATCGAGCAGTCCGGTGAGCCGGCTTCGACCAAGTCTTCGTGCGAGACGTAGACGCCAAACTCGAGTCCTAATGTCACAAACGAACGCACGAGCGCGACAATCTTCCGCGCCTGGGTCCCGAGAATCAGCCCCTGAGCATGCACATTTTGAGAAATGGTCAGTGCGGACCACTTATTGCTGTTAATCACAATGTTGTGTTTTTGTTCAGCGTGTACCTTGATGAGGATGTACCCAAACGTGAACGTGTCCGCAACATACTTGGATGCGCAAAGCTACGCGATAAACAACGAACAACACACCATCGTTCGTAAGTCGTTCTCTATAAATGATGTGGTGGCTAGCAGACAGACATACCTGATAGTAGATGCACCACGGGAAACCTGCCAAGAGCGAGCGAGCGAAGATCGACGCCAGCTCGATGATCCCGTACAACTTGCGCTATTGGAATGGATCAGAAGAGAAGATGAAACCCCATTCAAAAGAGCGATTAGAAACTTGTGAGAAAAGCTCTGTGTATGGTCAGAGGTGTGTGTATGCGTACCTTGCGTCGATAGAATGTGATAGATGACGGCGCTCGCGGCTGTGACTGTACTACTGATGCAGCAGATTGGTTCTCCAGATCAATGGCGTGCGTGTATGGCTCTGAGGCACCAAAGCCAGCGCCGGGGCTTCGTGGACTTGGAGCAGCGGAAGCAATGACGCCCCGCTCGCTGCTGTTGTTCTTTCGCCGCAGCCACAGCAGCGAGTCCGACTTGACGACTGCGACAACGGCTTTCACTGCGACGCTACAGAGGCGGACGATAAAGTCTAGAAGAAAGAGATAGCGCGTCAGCAATGAGTACACGATAGTCGCGTCATCAGTGAGCCATTCACATGCGCAGACTAGTAGAGAAAGACACGCGTACCGTTGACGATGACCATCCAGAGCACGTCCCAGAACGTGCCGTCGTGTAGCGCTGAGTCGCTCTGGAACGTCCGCGCGAAGTGGCGCAGCGGGTTCGGTTCGCCGTCGATGCAGCAGAGCGCAAACGTGTCGACGACGCACATGGCTACGATGCCCGCGAGGTGCAGCGTGCTCGCCTTTTCCTTCAGCGCGACCTGCGTGCGAATGCGCTGGTCGAGGCCCACGATCGCCACGGTGCCAACCACGAACACGACGATGCCCGTCGTGTGCTGGTACGCAAAGTAGACGATGAAGAGGCCCACGAACGGCAGCGAGTGGTGGCAGCGACGAAAGAGCGCGTGCAGCTCGTCGATCGCGCTCTGGTCGTCGCTGTTGGCGTTGTCCTGCTGAGTAGCAGCAGTAGTAGTCACGCCTGAAGCCGGTGATTGGTGCAGGGTCGCGCCGGGTTGTGGTGAGGGGAACTCGCTGTGAGCTTCGCCGTCACTATCCTCCATACCGCGTGCTACTGGTGTGAATGACGCAACACTGCCACTGCCGTCTTCAAAGTGCGAAGCTCGTTGATCGCGACGACCCGATGACGAAGACGATGGCGGCAGTGACGCCACCGAGCGGGGCACTGGAGCTCCGCGTCGTCGGCTCTGAGGAGAAGCCAAGTCGCGTCTCCGATCCGTACCACCATCGTCGTGACCTGGAAACGCATTCAGATCTACAGTGTGATACGAAGCAGCGCCCGCGTCCGCTGCTGTTGCTGTCGATGCTGGAGCTCTCCCCACCGCGTCGTCCGACGGCGCGCCTCCTCCCCTCGAGCCCTGACGCCGCAGCCCATGCATCTGCAGCTGCGTGGCGTGGCTGTTGACGTCCTGGAGCCACTGTGAGAACTGCGGGATCGCGTGCAGGATACGCGCGCTGGCCGCACTGGCACGCGTGGGGACGTTCGAGTCCGCGCCGCCAGGAGGAGCTCCTGATGGGCCTGCTGGCGTCGCACTTTCCGGTGCTCTTCTCCGCTCGTGCTGTTGCGTTTCCTCCGCTTCTGATAGCAGCGGCTGCCGGTCATCCGCACACTGGTGCTCGTAGTGGTCGTATAGCGCGGCTTGGTCGTCGTCTCTGTGGAGCTGTCTGGGCCTCTGTGGTTGCTGCTCGCGGGAGGTGTCGTCGTCGCCCCGCATGGTGAGTGAGTGCCTTGGCCGAGCGTGTGCGTGCGTGAAGTGGGTATTTCTGGTCAATTGTAGAAGCACAAACACAAGAGACGACCCAAAAAAACACATAAATTGGGTGAAAGGGTTTTGTATAAGAGTACCTGGAGACCTCTATTCATAGGACTCTCAGAACAACAACATTTGATAATGGGTTTCAATTTTTAAATTGAGGGTTTTAAAAAGCTACGAAAATGTCAAAAAGTGTATGAAAATGAAATCAATTGTCAGCATGTGTACATTTCAACGACATCCAGAAATTGTGTAAAGGAATGGTCGATTATGATGAAGTTTCTGACCTCAAAGATAAACTGGGTATCACTATGTATCGCATAGCTAATCAGCTGTCTGTATGACTAGTTTGAGCCAATCAAAATGCATATGTTGCCTGTTTTATGCCAATCAGAGTGCTTTGCAAAATATTTATAGCCTCGAATAACGAAACAGTCGGAGGAATTATGTTCAGTCAGAATCTTTTACAATACGACACATCCGATACAAAGGCCCATATTTCGATACTTGTTGAATATGACAATGATTCTGACCTGTGTTGGGAACCTTGTGTCGAGAAAGTGCTGTAGTCTGTCTAAAACGTGGACGCCACGAGTCCCACCGTCTATGAAAGGCATTCACGCGCTCACTTCCAGTTCAAGTTTCACGCGGCTACGACCGCATCATGTCCCTCTCTCAATTGGTCCCAAAGAATACGAAGCAGGCGCAGAAGACGGCGCTCAAGTCGTTCGAGCGCTTTCTGTCGCTTAAGGGGCATCCACAACAGTCATCAAGGACCACCTATCCAAAGACAGCACAGATAATGCTCTTTGCTTTGTGTTGGAGAAATATGCGATGTTCTTGGCGCTTCAAGACGGCAGCAAGAGAAAGGTTCTTGCACTAAGCACTGTGCTATCCTACTTCGAAAACGTGAAGAAGTGACTGCTGGACAGCTACGCAACACAGGGCAAGTTTGTCGATCGTCGCTTGCAGCGTATGAAAACAACCCTCGACAAGCACTGCGCACGCCAAAACAGCGGCGCCCTCGTCAACAAGGCACCAGGCTACACCAGAAACGACCTCCAAACCCTTGTTGAAGCATCGCACGTGCACACTGGCAATCCAGATGACTACCGCGACCCCGCTCTGCTTGTACTCGTGGTATCGTTTCGGTCGCAGTTCGGATGCGCTATTATTTAAATGCGAGCTCGCTCTCTATCCGAGTAAGTAACATTAACAAACCAATCTCGTGTGTTCACTGTTTAGTACTATCTGATGTGTGTAAATGTGTTGTCAGGAGGAGTGCTGTTCTTGCGCTTCAATCGCCGCAAGACATCTACCAAACAAGGTGTCTCACTCTTTCAAGACGCCGACTCGTACCTCACGTGTCCGGTGCACGCGTGCAGTCACTCTGACGATGCACACTCATCCGTGCAAGAGCATCACTCACCAAGTTCCAGGCGAGGTAGAGGGCCAAGATCACGATGCTGAGGTGGAGCTCGATTTGATCCAGCAGCTCGTTGAAGCACTGAAGCAGGAAGCAGAGCCGCCAAAGGCGAGGAAGCAGAGTCCACGAGGAGTTCGCAGCTACGTGAATCGCCTTCCCAACAAGTTGTGCGGCATCACGTCGCAGGAGAGCCGCTTCGTGACGCCTGAACTGTCGTCTCATTCGTTTCGGCGTGGAGCTGCTCAGCATGCAAACGCTGACCACCACCTCAGCCCGCATTGGATCCTGGCGACTGGCAGCTGTCCCAGATGAACAAGGGCTTCGCTTACATCTTCAGCGCAACACAAGAGGATCAGCTTGTGGCCAGAACGCTGGGTGGGCGGGACTCAGTACACAAGGCGCACATACAAGATTTGACTCGCTTCGACATTGGCTCGAGAGTCAAGATCGACAAGTTCAAGGCAGCTGTGTTTGCGAGCTTGATCGGATATCCAGACGCCAATCTGAACACGTGGTAGCGCATGCTGGATGTGCTGATAGAGTCTCTGATCTACAACTGCCCAGACATGTTGGAGTTGGGCACGAACACGCAATACGCTGTGCAAATTCGTCGCTGCTTGGCGTCTGCTTCTCTGCACGAGAGTGGTCTGCGCTACTGGGCCATCAGGACGAAGAAGAACCCCTAGGCTGTAGCGGTACAAGACGAAACGAGCGACACTGCATCATCCCCAGCCCTTCTCAAAGCACTACAAGAACAAACGCACATGTTTGAGCTACTCTGCAGTCAGTACTGGTTGGTACTCCTGCATGTGGAAAATTTGGAGCGACGAGAGGCGAAAAAAGAGGCGGGCGGAATTGGAATCGAGGCAGTCGAGTATACTGCTGCAGTTATGGACGCTGCGCCAGCAGCACCGCACATCTGAAAGAGGCAGTCGAAATCGCTGTCGGCGACTTGGTTCAAGTAGCTTTCTGGTAAGATCTACACCACGGGATCAAGAAGAAGATGTCTAATAACCCCACGCAGTTGGAGGAATGCTGCTCTTCTTACCTGCTGGCTTCGTGCTCAAGTAAAGCTCTCAGTCCTTTGCAGAAGACTGCCGTGCGCTCAGAATTATCGCTGAACAGGACACTTGCACTTTTTAAAGAACCACGGTTGCGGTGCGAAATCGGCTGGCACCGTCGTGAAGGAGCTGTGTCACCACTACCACGCCAACAACTTGGATAATCGAGTCGCTGTATGCAAGCAGCTTCGACGCGAGCGCAGAGTTGTCGAGCCAACATCAAGCGAGCTTTTCCCTTCTTACTTGCACATGTAGCACACGCATAAAGACCAAACTCACAACGCACAACAATAAAGCGCAATCAGTTTTGTTTATCGAGATTATGAATCAGCAAGTCCAAACCTGACGCGAGTGGCGCGCATGCAAAACTGGATGCAGAAACGGTAAATGCTGCCCGACGGCACGAGCTCAGCTCACGAGTCCGGTCAAAGCGAGATGTTGACCACACAACCGCAACGATTGACAACGCGATGGCCACGACTTCCACAACGACCACGATCTCCGCGACACCGCGCGACGCGTGAGCAAGATGCCGATCACGATGCTATGTGACGACTCGTGGTCTCGACGGTACGAGCTCGACGCTCGACCATGCTCGGCCGCGACAGTCGTCGTTACAGAGATTTACCACATGAAAGGAGATAGCGTCATTGAGAAAATATGTTAGCTAAGAGCGCCGTATCATTATGAAGTTATCTCAGACACTTACGTGCTTGGCGCTTAGCGAAGAATGCTTCTTCAGGCTCGCGTCACTCGATTTCTCTCTCAACCAAACAAAAAATGGGAGTTGCTCAGTTGGAAGATGAGTTCACAAAACGATATTTTAACTCCTTCGAAGTGGTGCGGTTCGAGCAGTGCGACTGGGGTCAGAACCACTATAGTGTAGTCTCTGGCCTCACAGTCAGCAAAAGGTTGCATGAGTTGGTTCGGTGTAGGGTTTGTTCACCTACCTAGATTTCACCGTGCGTAACTTGATTCAGCATAGCGCTCCCACATCGTTTCGTGTGTTTGGGTGTCGAAGGACGGGTTTTGTGTTTGTGTGTGTCGTGTGTTTGCGATTGCATGTGTTTGTGGTGTGGGTGTGTATGTGTTGTGTGTGTTGTATGTGTGTTGTGTGCGTGTAAGTATGTGACGAAAGCGGTG
>JAASGT010001159.1:0-10723 GCA_023334315.1 Globisporangium alternatum | reverse complement strand
ATTGCGCCATCGCTGCAGACGACACCGAGCTCCGCAACTCGCTTATCCGAATCGTATCCATACTCGCTCAGTCTCCACTATAGGGTGTGTAAGAGCCATGACTGAACATGTAGATTAGTATGACGCTGGATAGTTCCCTCTAGCAGAAGAGAAGTCCGGCCAAACTTGTAAACAAGTTAGGCACTTTGCTCCCCACCAGAGAAATGCAAATATTCCAACCTCCCCCACACAGTCACGCATATATGACTCGATCGCATCGTAGAAATTCGCTGATGTATTCCTCCAGAGCGGATACATAAGCGAGGAGAGCGTTTAGCGTATCCTACTGGAGACAACACATACAAATAGAATTATTTTACCACAGCTCAATCTTCTGTACGAGGCCGACGCAGTTGCTATACTTCACCCTCCAATCGATCTGTGCCACTCAGTCTCCCTTGTACTGCTTGTGAGCTGCTTGGCGGCCTTCCGAGCCGAAGAACACAACGTCTCAACCGAATCGGTTGTGGTGATACATACACCCAGCAAGCCTGTAGAAAACATCGCCTCTGCGTTCGACGAGACAGGAGATGAACGACGAACGGCTCTCACTCCTCGCCCGACATTCCTGCTTCATTTCCAAAAGCAACAGAAGAGTTGATACAGCACGATCGAAGCTTACAGCAGGCACTCGTCAATAAACATGCAATGACGTCCTCATTGTTATGAGCTGTGCTCGTTTTCGGTTTCCTCGCGCCCACAGATTCTTTCAGTGTACAGGTAAAGACAGAAAAACTTGCTCGCCCACGAAACTCGCCCACTCTGCAAGAGTGAGATTTCCGTTTGTGTGATTTCAAATAATTATTTTTAGCCAATCATATTTCGACTCGGTTTTTAAGATAGTGAACGTGGTTTGGCGCTCACACACACGGCCGAAATCCATAGCACGAACAATGAGCGAGGGAGAGATCGAAGAAGCCGAGGAGACAGTGAGCAAGAGTGTGGACGAGCCTGGTGAGGGACGGCCCCGCGTCGTTTGAAGACCTACAGCATCAAGGGCAAGTGCTTGCCGCTTGTCCTTGCTCACAAGAGCAGCGTGTGGCATGTCGCAGACCAACTAAACATCCCTCGTCGTACACTGCGAGGCTGGACGGAGAAGGAAGAAGCAATCAGCGACTTCGCTGGCTCCGAGAAGAGAACGACTCTCGGTGGGCAAGGAGGACCAGAGAGCATCCCATTTGCGAAGGACTTACTGACGTTTATGAAAGATCACGTACGAGAAAACAAGGTGTCATCAAACTCGTTTTTATTGCTTGCTTGTCATATAATAATCTAATAGACGTGATGCTGAACATACTGCAGATTTTTGTGCCGAGAATCATGCTTTCCTTCATCAAGGCATACTACAAGAAATGGTTTCTCACCTACACGGCGGACAAGAGCAGATACGACGCCATCATAAAGCTCTGCCAGCGCTTTGCGCATCGCCATGACTTCTTCCAGTAGAAGCTGACCCTGACGAAGGAGAGCGCGGCACATCTTGCTGAGACTCGCGCACGTTTTGCGGTTCAGTTTTGGAGAAAGTTCAGCTATTTTTCTAACGAAATCTACAACATTGACGAGACGGGGGTCTATTACAGTATGCCCTTGTGAAGGTTTGGGGTGTTCGCGGATCCGCGGCTAAGATACACCATGGAGTAAAACATTCTGATAGACTTACGGCTGTTCATACCGTTCGAGCTGATGGAAAGAAACTACCGACTTTGTTTATTGTGAAGGACGGGCCAGGCGGAACGTTCGACACCAAGGAGACACTCACGTTCTCCAAAGGGCACGTGTATTGCATTCAGCACAACGCCTGGATGGACTCGACGGTGTGGGAGTTCTATATTAGGTTGCTTCTGCGATTCAAAATAGACTCACCTGCCGTCCTTCTGCTCGACAACCTGGCGTGTCACGTGTCCGAAACCGCCCAAGAGGCCGTCGCAGTCGAAGCCTGTGCACCGGTCGTCCCCTTCCCACCGAACAACACCTTCGTCTGCCAGCCCCTGGACGTTGAGGTTATGGGCCCTCTTAAGAGCAAGATGAGTAGCCTGTGGTTTCAAGAAGCAAAACAGTCAAGCGCTGAGGGTAAGCGCATGGCGCACGATCACCGCTTGGGAATCCATCGACGCGGAAACCATCCGAGAAGCGTTCTACAAGGCTGTTCCTCAGGTAGGTGAAGACAGCATGTAAATCGGAATAAACTTCAACTTGATTGCACTTTCATATTGCTCAATGGCTTCATTTGTCTAGGTTCTGATGCCTGTCTTTCCATAATGAGGCGCTGATGGCACTCACAGTAAAAAAAATGGCAGCACTTCGCTGCAAAAAGCTAAGAGCATATTTCGCAGATATCAAACTACTTGCAGCGACCGTGACACGACGTGGAACTGTTGCTTCTGAATGAATGATACACATGCAAAAAAGAATTGGGCGAAACCCATGAGTGAAGGTCTCAAAAAGTGAAATTGCATATACAAATTCTAGGTCAAAATGGCAGTATGACGCCTCGTTGGGCTGTGCGACATACCGGGTAGCAGCGCTGGGAGAGGACGCGAGCTGCAGCGCTTTCCAGACCGCGCGAGCCTGATACATTGGTCTGCCATTGGGCAAAGCTACATAATGTAATTGTAAATATTGGCCGCATCAGATAGCGATACACGAGCAACTCATGTTGCTTGTCGTGCTCATCTTTGAGTCAATTTCGTTTTGGCGGCACCATCTAAACGAGCGCAGGGCGTCGCCTGTGATTGGTCTATTTTTAGCAAATGAGATTGCGTTTGGTTTGGTGGGCGAGTTCTTTTGGTCTTCCCGATCCTATTCATGGAACACTCGATTTCCATGCAAAAGCAAAAGTACCACGCGGGAGTTTTTCCGTCTTTACCTGTACCAAGAATATGCAGCCGCTCGCGTCTGCTGGTCGTATCGAGTGCTGCACGGACGCCACGCTCTCTCACGAGACAAACGTACTTTCTGGGTGATAATTAATATATGTTGCAAATTTACTAACTGACCTGTTGCGACTGAAAATTACTGAAAACATGTTGTGTTCCTCCAACACTGCTGAAAAAAGGATGTGACATTTTTATGCACGCTGAAATCGTGTTGTATAATATACCAGCTAGATGACCAATTGTTCCTAACCGAGGCCGGTGACAAAACAGTTCGATATGACACTAACCTGCTTTCGATGCATCATTACTTTTGCTGTGTTGCTCCTCTATCTCTTGGGTCATAGTGGTCATTTTAAGATCGATGATCAAGGTAAATGCATGATTTATAAGCGAGAGCAAGAAGTGTGCGTTCTGTGAACAAGATCGCACGACTGTGCGATGTCCTTTAGCGCATACACAAGATGATTGTGTGAGTTGATCTCCTCTAATTAGGCCTCTGCTAGTGCAGCTGCTTTGCCTTTTTAACATGCACACGAACGAGTACTTCTTAAAATGCATCAGTTTGTTGCACGACCACTGACGCAACACAGTCACAGCGGCTTTATGAGTACTGGTAGGGTTGCATGCGCAAAAAGCCATTGCTGCGCCATTAGTCCCTGAGATCACAGCAGTAGAGTGATTGTAAGGGCATATTGTAGATAGAGCAAGTCAGTAGTGTGCACTTCAAGACAAAAATGACACCAGATCAACAACTTCAAGAGTGATATGAATGCATCTATAACTTAGGATTGACTGAGTCGCATTTAAGCGTCAATTCGACACTCAGATTCATAAGTTGAAGACCATCACTCTTGTGACGTGTGCCAAGACCATTGTCTGAGCGCAGTGACGATGTGATTTTGAGATACTGCCTTCGATCACTACAAGTATATCGGGACCGACACCCGTCTACGACTTACAGCAGACTGTGAGCCTCGGTGAAGTACCGCTTTGGCTAAATGTTGAGACACACACAACCCAAGCTCCTCGGGACATCCAACAAATCGCGCTTGTTGAGAACCGTGCACATTGAATACATTCCCTCCAGCACGAATGAGATAGGCGGTTATAGCGACAAGATCTGCTTGTACACATGCCCAGCTAAAGTGAGATATTTATGGTCAAGGTCAATCAAGAGAGCTCACGCTACGGTGAGGAGATCGATAAATCAATGTGACAATTGGTGTCCACTACCGAAAGAGGCAAAGGCTTTGTCTATAAGCCCAATTTTCCTCTAAGGCCAGCGCAAGTAGAGAGCGACACCGGCACGCGAAATCCTTAAAGAAGAGGTTCAATCGCCGCCACAAGCCAGAAAAGGCTGTGAATGTGGCAGTTGTCGACGTGGCCGCCCTGGCTAGTGACAATAACTCGGCTCCGTATGCGGTATGCTGAGTCACTAGTAGTGACAGTAATCGCGACAGTGAATGGCTCTTGGCCCCTGGTACAAGCCATCACATCAGTGGTAGATATCAACAACTACAATGTTCCTGCGCGCAACCGGGGTATCATCGTTGCTGACGGGGCACAATCAACCCGGATTCCAAGGGTGATCTGCTGATGGGAATTGATATTGAAGACCAGAACAAAAACGTCCAACTGCACGGCGTGTAGGTGATCCTTGGCCTCAGTAAGAACTTGTTGTCTATCGGACAGCTCGTGCATAAAGTCATTTACACAGTCTTTACTGCCGACAGAGCGACATTATGGTAATGCGATCAGTACAAGGCCGATGTTACTAGTGGCACAGCAACATGGGCGGATCAACTGTGCTGCCTGAACGCAAGCAAGCTCGCAGTCAAAATGCAAAGATAGTCATGCCGAAATCAGCACCAACCAATGATATTGGTGAAGTGATAAGTGTTGCCATAAAGCCAAGTGGAGACCAACAAAGGGTTACCACGGCACACTCATGTGCTGCACATCGTCGACAATGCATCCAATTACGGCGAGGTCATTTCAACGCGTAAAAATACCAACTAGTTTCTGCAGCTCACCACAATCATCACCAAGCTTGATCGATGATTCAATGTGCGCCTGAAAGTGGTCGCAGTGAGAACAAGATCGACACTAAGATGTTCAACACCTATTGCAGCGAGCGGCATTTGCCAACAAACGACAAAGTCAGATTAATCGTTCTCGAGGAAATGTTGAGCGATGCCATTGCGCCACCTTTGATAGAATGGAGGCAATGATGTTCGATGCGGCGCCACGTATCTTATGGTAGAAAGCTTTAAGGCACCAGTCGTAGTTGAGCCCGACTTCCTACCCTGTGCTAATTCAATAAAGGTTTATATCGAGGTGATGCTGTCACACAGAAACGCATTGTCCGATGTGGTTGTTTGCACAGGTCTTGGCTTTGCAAGGGGTGACGAACGTTTGAACAAATTCATGCGTCTCTGCATTGACACTCGCAATACTCCTCGATTGCCAACTACAGGGACGATCTTAACACGTTCGCACGACACACGAAGTCCTCAGCACGAGGCGCTCTGCTCCACACACCGATTCTCAAAGACCAAGTCAAACACACACTTGACCACTTGTACTCACCACGAAGTTCTCACCGACGAGGCAAGTTTAAAAGGGAACTCGCACATTCCAAACTACTGCCTACATAAATACTCCAACTAAAGCATACACACTTTAAATCCTTCTTGCTCACGACTTGCAATGACGTCATCGGTCTAGAACAACTGACATTATCTCACTTGCTCTCCATCCTTGAACTCGCTCACTTGTCTTGGCCTCGACTTTATCTACGCTCGTGGGCCTTGAATGACTCAGCCACTCCGCTCGTTCTTGCTCCTGATTTTTGACTCTCTTGCTTCCTTCGCCGCCGCAGCATCCCACGCTCGCTCCGACTCTCAGTCCCTATCCCGCTAGGCTCGATCCAAACTCCATCTTCAACTTAGAATCTTGGCTGACTTCGACGATTGGACCAGGTTGAAAGTAGCTTTTGCAGCGCCCTAACGAAGCTGATCGCGGGCACACCTTCGTGGTAAGCGATATCTGAACAAAGTCATGTAGTGAAGTTTGACATCGAAGAGCATGCGACAGACGGTTTCGTCAAAGTGCATATTAAGTGTGACCGCAAGGACAGCGTTTGAACGATGCTGCATTATGTTACATGTATGTGATGTGCGTCTTTGTTTTGAAGAGTGTGTGCGTGACGCAAATATATCAATATATCAACATAGCAGCAAAGGCAACAGTCTGTATGTCGCTTTCAGCAACAGTTACTTTCCTGATGTTGGCATGTCTTAGCGGGCCTTCTGACCGATAGAGAGCGGGATATTGTGATTGCCTTGCTTGTCTTTTCTACAATCTTGCACATCAGGAGGTCAGCATTTTAACACCAAACAACACATTTTCTAACTGGAATACCTGTTGCAACATGTATTCCGATCGGGTAACAAGTGTTCATACCTGGTAACATATTTTCAGTAATTTCAGTCGCAACAGGAGAATCAGTAATTTTGCAACAGATATTAATATTAACCGTACTTTCTCCGCTCCTTCTCTCGCCACAGTCCGGCTCGTCTTTTGCGGTAAAGTGCCGTTGTGACGGGGTACTTCATCCGGGAACTTCCAGCAATCATAGCGGCCGCATGCAGCGTCGCGACCACAAAGACACCGATACCATCTGCTGCTCCATCGATTATGTGCTGCTGATGTTCTCTTCTCATGCGGCGGAGCGGATGTGTACAATACTCGCTGTACGTGCGCTTATCTTTCTCCTCACGTTTACTCCCTATTTGAGCTGCGGAGATCGCGTAACACTCACCGGAGGGAAGAAACCAAAGGAGCGTAGTCAAAGCAGACAGGGGTGGGCAGGCCGGGTCCCCTGATCTACGGAGGCGGGCCCAGCGACTGAGGTTTACAGAACGGAGACGCAACACCGACCAGGGATTAGTTTTATTTCCTCCGAGCACGTCGAGGCGCGAAGCGTCGAGTTAGTGCGCGACACTTCCCTAATTTAACATTAAAATACCGGTATACCGGGAAAATACCTATCGGAATGGAAGATCACTGTCGAAACGGTGACATTATAGAACAGATGTTTTACCTGTATTTCAACTCAGATTCACCTGCAGAGAAGAACACTTTCTTTTGGAAAAAGGATAAAAAAATCATGAAATTAGTAAATTCCAAAAAATAGGCCATCACACTTTTCAGAACAAAATAGACCACGCCTAAAAAGCGCTCCTAATTTGAGAAGATTTTCAATTTTGAGTCACTCTTTCTGCTGACACGTTCACTGTACAACAGACTGGTGCCGCAATGGGAGTGATAATCGCGCAACAGAAGGACAGACTTTTCTTCTGCACGGCACAAGATTGCAGCAAACACTACAGCTCACTGAATAGCCTTCGCAAACACGCCAATGATATGCACGGGCGATGTCTTACGACAGAAAAGTCTGCAGCTGATCCCAAAGCTTGTCTAGAGCAAAATCGACAGGCAAGCAAGTGATATAGACCGAAAAAGAAGGTTGAGAAGGTGAAGAAGACAGCAAACGCCCGCTCTTCAAGTACACAGCTGCCGAGCAGCGCGGTGGACACCTGAGTCGTAGCGCACTTTTGAAAGTGCGCGCATCCCAGATTTCTGGTGCCGGCAACGGCGTTTTTGCGCTTGTGGATCTCCTGAAGAATGGCATTGCCACGTGGTACGATGACGAGAAGGTCAAGGCTTTACCAACTGACACTTCGTACGCCATCCAGAATAGAAGAGGGTCCATTGACGGCGCAAGGACTCTGTACAAGAGCGTTGGCATGGGAAGTTTCATCAACCGAGCTTAATATGAGCTTCACTGCTGAGAGAATTGCGAGTTCATTCACTGCCAGGGACGAAAGTATGCCATTTACATCGAGATCACGAAACCAATCAAGAAAGAGGACGAGCCGTTTCTGATGTACGGGCGTGTCTATTGCATGGATTACAAAGACAAGTAAGATACTTGTTCCTATATTAGCACACCTGCAAAATTGACATATCACATCTTGGATTTAAGTATAGAGTTGACCCTACAAACAAGATGGATGTGAAGATACCACATGCGATATGGCTTTACTAAAAGCGGCTTGGGCATAGTTTTCGCAATCCACAATCCGTTTCATGCAGATAATTTTGAGTGATCAGTCTCGTTCGTCGAGAATAGACGTGTAGTTCTGTAGAATGCAGTGATCACCAGTCTCAGCACCAGACGACGCTCCCTCAAATTTCTTCAACGCGCAACACCAACCAGCAACAGAGACACACGTAAAGAGTTGAATGGAGTTCTCAAGCACCGACGATGGCTCGAACGAGGATAAAAGCACCGGCGTCAAAGGCGTCATTGTTCTAAGCGACGCATGCGTGACGGATCATGCCAAGTTCTTCTCATCGCGGCTCTACTCGTCGAAGGCGAACATCTCGAGCGCGGTACTGAAGTACAAAGAACTGTGTGGGCGCGTGTTCCAAGTTTCTGAAAGCAATAGCCGACGATACAAGGCAGTTTGTGTGGTCGAAGAGTGCGAGTTCGTTGTCCAGTTCGCATTTTCCCGCGAGTTCAAGGGCCCAAGGAATCTTCAATTTCACACATGCAGCATAACAGACATCAATTATTCAGCACGGATTTCCAATCGCTCCAACCATGCAAAATAAAGTGTAAAGAACTCTCAAGTGCGAGATCTGTTCAACATTCACGGTCGCTACGTCTCAACAATAATGATTCGCGCGGTAGTGTAGACAGCCGAACTCGGCCCTTCGTACACGAACAGCCTTAATGCGAAAACTCGGCTGCTGGCGGAGTTTTTTTGGCATGAGCTGTTGCAATATGGGTATCTGCCGTGGTACCTGGAGCAGCTTCAGATCAGAAAGCATCACTGCGAAATCGAGGCTGAAAACGGTGTTTTCCGGCAACACGGGGTTGTGCACCGCGAAGTTGACTTAGCCGCGCACGCTGTCGCTAGTATCGCGACTTGTTCTCGTGTCCAGACTGGTGCTGGCTCTGACACCCGAAGAGCTCGTGACCGATTTTTGACTGGCGTTTGCGTCCTGACCCGACGCGCTACCGATACTTGTGTACATGGTCGAGTCTTAGCTAGCAGCCTGGTTCGACGCGTTTGCGTTGTGACCACTCACACATGAGCTGTGGATACCACAGCCTCGCTACTTCTTCGCCCGCATCTTGGCCGTCTGAGCTCGTGTCCCACGCTCGCGTCTTGGCTTGATGTGCTGATGTCTTGGCTTGACACGCTCGAGTTGCAGACGTCCCCGAAGAAATGACTTGTGTAGGTGTCCCAAAGGAAGGGCTCGGCGCGGTGGCACTGGTGTCTTAGCTCCTGATTGCGTCAAGACTGATATGGTGGGTGGAGCCGTTATTGGAGGAGCTGGTGTTCGAATCGGTATGCTCACACGCCAAGCTCACAAGAGGGTCCTCGCCGATGAAGAAGCCGTGGCCCCGACCACGTGTAAGTTTGGGTTGTGGCAAATGTACCTCCACTGCTGGTCGAGGGCGTCAGGTTCACGGGTGGGCGCTCTCATCGTCGCCCATCCTATGCTGCACAAACGCACCCAAATTGACCTGCGCACAAAGTTTGCGATTAGAAAAGACTACATTTACGATTCAAATGCAAACGCAAGTTGCCCACCGGAACTCCGTTTGGCCATCGCTATTAAAGACGCCTCTTTCGCGATTGCTCGGCACCTTCGGCTCGTTCTCTGTCGAGGAATGCATGTGGGCGCTTCGTCGCTTCATCTATGAAATGCACACGCACATGAAGAACACGTTGAATGTCAGCAAGAGATCAAATCTGTCCCACACAAATTCAAACATTACCTGTATGCCGCGCTTCTTTTCTGTAAATGAGGCGGCCGACCATAGTGCGCGTCCTCGAAATGCGCGTGATTTTGAATATGGGGGAATCCAACTGAATTCACGGCCTCTATTCAATGATCGTATTTTCTGTGCGACCTATCCCATCTTCAATTGAGTCTGACCAACCCTAGTTGTACAGTGAGTGATCGGCCAAAACACAGAGTTTTCTGAAATTTGCCGCAAAATTCACATATGATTTAGATTATTGGTCCCAAATCTCTGAGCCATTATCAATTGTAGTCACCTTCAGATTTTGTACAATACAAGATGACAATAAGGGGTTATAGGTGTGGTATTGTTGAGATGGTTTGCGAGCGCGTGTACATGAGCCAAAACATCTCCACAATGCAACACCTTTAACCATGCGACACTCGGACAGCCTAGACTCGTGCCGCTAAGAGAGAATGTCATTCATACAAATCATCACAATGGTGAAAGTTGTATAATCCATCATCTGATCTAATGAGTAGGAATGCTTGAATAAAAACCACACTTGCGAGTTTCTGTTTCTATTTATTGGTATGTCGGACGAATTTTTGTTGTAATTATGATAGGACGTTGGCGTCGTAAAACATATATACTACAGTTCAAGTAATGCTTTGGCATTGTGTCTCTAGCCTCAACATGGATATTGCGATTTTTAAGCTCGTAATGTATTTTTAAATAGCTATGAAAGACTATATATTTAACTAAAATTTCTTCATGTGATGTCCAAGTCGTCTGGAGATTTTGCCGCTTTGCCAACTCCAGCGCCGTGTCATAAAATGAATACTTCCTCCTGTTTTTTTAGCGTGTGCATTTCTTTTTTTCGATTGTGTTGAAACACATGTGCAGATCAAAAATGATACTCAAAGCAGATCGCTTATGAAGGGGGATAATTTTTACGTGCAAAGGAGAATTGATATTTATT
>JAASGT010001158.1:0-10731 GCA_023334315.1 Globisporangium alternatum | reverse complement strand
CCAGTTTAGTTTTGCTTTCCATTGTTTTGTTGATGGCGAATCTCAACTAGAAAGTCGATACAACATGGAGAATGGTTGCCACAACCGTCGTGTTCGCCATTCAAAGTCATCTCTGCTTGTCCATTGGCGTTTTGGCCTCAGCGCTGGTGGCACGAGCAAGAAGGCGTCGAGCTCGACGTGGTCATCACGGAGGAGCAAATTCCGCAGCAGCAGCAGTCTGAGGCTCCAGTCGAAGTGGCTCAGCTGGAGGACGGCTTCATTGTGCCTGAAGCTATAAGAACAATGTCGGAACCTGAAGCAGACCCGGGCCAGAGCAAACGTAGCGCGGTCAGTAGCACATTCAGATTATTTTTGCTGTACAGTCGGCAGCAAAGTGGAGCGATGCCTGGCATTTCTCCGTGTGCTCTCCGAGGGCAAAAAGCGCTGTTGTGCAGGATGATTTTGTTATTCATTTCTGAAAATTGAGGCGGCACTTCTGTTATGGAATTGTTTTGGTATTTACGGTAGTCCTCGACACGTGACGACTCGGATGGCCTCAGGGCTTCAAGTGAGCACTCGCGAGTTTGACTCTGTTGTTGCTAAAGAAGATAGACGAACGCTACAGCATTCGAATACCAGCTACAGGCTACTGCCATCTCTAGCTGCAAGCGCAAAACTGCGCTTAGCACTGGGCCTTGGTCGCCGCTGGCGTCACTGGCTTAGCGGTCGTCGGGGCTGGCGTCGACGGCTTCACGGTCGTCGAGCTCGGCGCTGAGGTGACTGGCTTGGCGGTGGCCGGTGCTGGGGCCGGCACGGTCACGGCCTTGCCGACCGCGCAGGCAAGGCGCGGTGTGGTCTTGCCGCACACAGCGTGCAGGATGATGTTCCACTGCGCCGTGTTCTCACTGACAAGCGGGTAGTTGGCGTCGGTCCAGTTGCCCACGACGGTCTTGTTCGCGTCGAGCTTGAAGCCGCCGAACTTGCCCGACAAGTCACCCTTCTCGCACACGAGCGGGTTCGCCGTGTAGTTGGCTGGCGAGCACGCGTACGCTGGGATCTTTGGGAGGCACTTTGCGTCCTCGGCGTACTCGGAGTTGGGGCCGCAGGCGAAGAGCGGGTCGTAGTGGTTGCTCGTGGCGGCCTTGGAGCACATGGCGAACGAGTCGGAGCTCTTGGTCGAGTTCCACTTGACGTGGATGTGCCACTTGTACTCGATCGGCTCCGTAGTGCAGTTGCCCTCGAGCTTCTGGAGGCCGGCGAAGTCGAGCTTCGTGAAGTCCAAGTTGGCCGAGATCACAGCCTTGGAGCTGCTGGCCGACGCGTAGTCGACCTTGACCGTGCCCTTGACACCGGCGGCCGACACCGGGTCGAACTCGTACAGGAACGTCTCGGCCGAGACAGCGGCCGTGGACGCGAGGCCGGCGACCGCGAGCACCGCGAGGGACTTGCCAGTGAACATCTTGAGAGAGTGGGTGAAGAGGGGAGGTAACTTGGTCGGAGCGAACCAAATTGGGGAATGAGAACGCAATGCAGACGAGAGAGTGGAGAGAAAGCCGTGTCACCGGATTCGCTTTGTGTGGCGCCAGAAGGTTTCAGCCATAGTACACCCAATACAACAGCAGGCACGCGCCTCGCAGCCAGCAATCGTCATGCCGCTGAATCTTTTCGAAGTTGTCTGCTGAACGAAATATCATCACCCTTAAGAGAACGGAGAACCGAGAAAGTGAGTGCGTATCTGATCTATGCGCGAGTTCGACACAGTTAGTGGATGTATAGAGGTTATACTGTTGTGGACTGGTAATCTTGTATGCTATTTAGAAGGGTTTGGAGGTGGCTCGAGACAATCCATAAATAATGGATTTTTTAACTGAGCATACCATCTGGCGTCTGGGAGTAAGTCAAGTTCAAGAGGCAGAGCTTATACGGCGCTACTGTTGAATCCAGTCGTTCGGCCTCTGATAGCTGCAACCGTCCAACGAGTTTAGTTCGCAAGCATCTTGGTCGAGAGAACCGAAGGACTGTGAAACTCTGTTTCCCGGTATAAATCGCAAGACCTCAATTCTTTCGAATTGTTTGGCTGGTTTCTTCGCGACTTTCTTTTGAATTGTGCCAATTCGAAAGCTCTCAGCCAAATGCTATGAATTTGTCCAGCTGCCTTTCATCCATCCGAAATGTTACTGCAGCGTGGATTCTGATTGGTGGAAAAAAGACAAGCAAAGGTTCGCTTTCTGTGGCTGGCAACAGTGCTCCACTCGAAGAGCTTAATAGCAGACACCAGCACCAGACTTCAAGAGCAGCAGCCGAGCAAGACTGCATCTCTCTCGCTCTTTCGCTTCTAAAATCTCCTTCTCTCTCACACACCAGCACACCTGTTGAAACGAGCGTGCTTTGTGCCCCATGTGGTCACGCGGACCATGTGCTCGTGACGCCACCAAAGCACAAGAGGCTCTCGCATCTAGATCCATACATTATTGTCGCAGAGTAGGTGGCGAAGGACTCCGAGCTCGATCGATTCGCCGCGCAAGCGAACGCGGTTTTGCTCTGGTTGCTGTGCTTCAAGTGTAGGAAAACGCCTGTGATTGACAAGCTCAATTAGACGTAGTTATCTTATTAACGCGCACATGCGAGCCCCCTGCACCAGTTCAGGCTATGGCAGGCCTCCAACGTATCGTCCAGTGGACGAGACAACGAAAGTGAAAGAGAGCTTGCTGTCTGATTGTGTGCACTACCGTGCTGCTTTCGGCGCATTATGTACCCATTTTCCGTCATCATTTCCTGAATCAAATCATGTAGCCATCTCACATGGTTCAGGTTTGGCGCACGGTTTGAGAACAAACCTGCAACCTCTCGACTCATATGCAATCACTCGTGAAGCAATAGCAACATGCGCCATGACTCAGTACGGTTTTCTCGGTTTTGAGTCGGAAACGAGGTGCGAGGCCGATTTTCCTTGTGTTCCTAGGAGAAGCCTGTCTCCTGAACGCACAGGTGTCGTGCAAGTAGAAATGCTCAGCAGAATACATTCTCAAAATGCTTCACCCGCCTGTTAGTGGCCATTTATATCGTCATCACTCAGCTCGTGCGGCTGAGAATTTGTTGCCACCAGCAGCAAGTTCTGGTGGTCACATATCTTTTAAACAGCGCTTGGTTGGGTGGGTCCTCTCGTGCGAAATGTAGCCCCAGAGCGTGGCGTGATGATGATTCTCACTGATAAGAGCGTTGGGCTCTATCAGAGTGTGATACGAAGTACTCGCGTACTGAACCACACGCCATTGGATTGCATGCTCACTCGAAAAGCGCTTTGCGAATGGGTTCATGATGTATGTTGTCACCTCCGTTATCAACTTCTGATTTATTTTGCAGTCCTTCATATCTAGCATGATAGTTATATAGATTGAATTACCCTAATTATATAATGAACGAAATCATAAATAAGATCCCTTTTACTACCTCTAAACGATTAAGCCGACAATTTAGCATTCTCAATCCGCCACTCAAAAACGTATTTCACTCCTTGAAGCGAGGAGCGAAATGGTAATGGCCAATGGCCATTTGGTATTACCAATCGACCATGCAAAAGATCCAAAGGCTGCCCGAGAGAGGAAAATCCAGTAGCGCCCATGGGGCTGTTGTCCTTCAACTGGTCTCTCATTCGCCAACTCACCTCGTCCAGCACAAGCAAGCGCGCCTCACTCTCCCTCAACCATGTTTTCCACCAAGTCGCTCGTCGTGCTCGTGTTCACAGCGCTTGCGTCGTCAACCGCTGTCGTCTCGGCGCAGACGTTCAAGTACACGTTCGACCCTATGTCCACGGGCGGTATCAACGGCCACATCAAGGTCAAGTACGCGTCGCCGAGCGGCACGAAGGCCGACGTGTCGGCCAAGCTTGACTTCTCCAAGCTCGACCTGGCCGCGGTGCAGAAGCTCGACGGTAACTGCACGGGTGAGCCCACAGCGTACAAGTGGCACATCCACGTCAAGTGGAACTCGACCAAGAGCTCCGACTCGTTCGCCATGTGCTCCAAGGCCGCCACGAGCAACCACTACGACCCGCTCTTCGCCTGCGGCCCCAACTCCGAGTTCGCCGAGGACGCAAAGTGCATCCCAAAGATCCCAGCGTACGCGTGCTCGCCAGCCAACTACACGGCGAACCCGCTCGTGTGCGAGAAGGGTGACTTGTCGGGCAAGCTCGGCGACCTGAAGCTCGACGCGAGCAAGCAGGTGCGCGGCAAGTGGACGGATGCCAACTACCCGCGTGTGGACGAAAACACGGCGCAGTGGAACATCATCCTGCACGCTGTGTGCGGCAAGAACACGCCACGCATCGCCTGCGCTCTGGGCAAGCGCACGGACAAGGACGGCGACCGATCGGCGACCGTGACTCCGGCCCCATCGACTGCCAAGCCGCACTACATGAGCCACGTGCGCATCGCGATCCACCAGCGCGACGACAACTGATAGGCGAAGAGCTGCTCTTCTGCTTGGCTTCTCATATTTGTATTCGCTTTACCTGATATTTCATTGCACGACAACTAGTCATTTTTCGAAATGAAAAGCGTACCTAAATGAAGTGTATCAATTTGCTTGCTGGTTTTGTACCCATGTGCGTACTTTTGACTGGTTTGGCTGCCTAAAGAGCATGGCGAGCGATGCACTCGAGGATCGCGCGGCCCCAGAACACTTCAGCGGCCTCGAGCACCTGGCTGTCGACCACCTGCTCGGTCTTGCGGTTTGCGACCACGAGCACAGCCGCCGTCGCCGCGATCGAGCCGCGACTGCGCTGCGCCAAGTCCAGTCTGCGAAAGCGTCATTGAGAGCAACCATCAGCACTGTGATCAGCAGTACGAAACAATGGAAGCAAAGCTCACGTACAGGTGGAACGTCTCCATCTCGAGCGTGTAGAGCTCCGGGTGCTTGGCGATGAGGCTCTCGACGACGCTCTCATTACGGTCGTCAAACACCGAGTCGATGCGGCCTAACAGTGTCACAAGGTTACCACAAAGTACGCAATGCGTAAAGATCAATACCGTGCTCTTGCTCTGATCAATAGATAACTCTTGTGGGCACCGATGTGTACCTTGGGAACTGTAGAACGAGCACGCGGTCGCGTTGAGTCCGTCGTAAACACCGAGTTTCTCGCGGTCGCTCGACGCGGCGATGCTAGGGACGCTCTGGAATGCTGGAATGCGGCTCTCCATGATCTCCAGCAGCTGCCGCCATAGTCAACATAGGTCGTTCGTCAATTATTCCCACGGCCAACGAAGCCAACCTAACAGTCAGTAGTAAGTACGCACCGCTTGGGAGAGCAAAACGCTCGCTGGCATGACGCGCGAGACGCGGTAGCACTCGGCACCTGCATTCGCGTCGTCGAAGAACGCGTCTGAGTCGCGCACGACCGACACGGAGCCCTTACCGCTCACGACCACGCTACCCGGCACGATGTCGGGCTTGAGGCCGCCACACGTGCCGAAGCGGATGATCGCCATGGGTCCCTTCACGATCGCGCGCGTCTCGCGGACCACAAAGTCCATGTTTGGCGTGCCCTACGCAACCATTCAAGCGAGCATCTGTCTATTAGCCACGCGCATGTGAAGAACACTGCGTGTATGTGTGTTTGTGTATGAAGATCGTTAAGTGACCAACGTACCATGCCGGTGGCGACGATCGAGACAGCCACGCCCTGCATCTCGCCCGTGTAGATCGTGAAGCCTCGCGACGACTCGTACGTTGCAAATGCGCCGCCGTCGAGCAGCGCCGCGAGCAGCTTGGCGCGGTGGAGGCTGCCAACGGACACCACGCGGTTCGCCACTGCAGCAACACGCACGCAACACAGCGGGGCAACGTCAGCAATGCACGCATCTTCCGTATCAGTCCCATCTCAGAGCTCCAATGTGCCGAACGCACCTTGTCCTTCCTTCACGCCCAGGTGCAGCACCGTGCCGTCGGCGTGTTTGGGCATCGCATTCGTGTTCTTGTACAGCATCGTGCGCGCGTCCTCTTAGTCTCTTGTTGCTGTGCGTGGCGGATTCTGAAATGGGAAGTTGTGAGTGAATGAGGAGGATGGGAATGGGATGATGGGGCGATCGATCGCATCAGACACATCGACCGATTCCTTACTCCGAGACCGTGACGGTTTGCCATCACTCCCGTACGCCGCATGCGTCGCCAGCTTTTACAGCTCGTGCGAATGAGGCACTCGTAGGCAGGGGGCTGCAGGCCGACACCACACACATGCACGGTGCTAGACTCTCGTATACAAAGAAGAAGCTCAGAATCGAATATAAGCGCGCGGGTACCAGCTGCTCGCGTTTAGGTACAAAGTTTCCTTATTTTGCCACACAGGTTATTGATCATGTTTAAGAGATTCCTTGATGTGTTCAAAATCAAAAATGCTCAAACATGATCAAAACAAGATCAATAATCTGCGTTCCAACATAAATGGATAGTCACATAATACACACTTATGTCTTCGAAATTCTTTGCAAATATAAAAAATCTACAAGATGGTTGAAAAAGAAAGATTCAGCAAAAGTGTGTCATTGCAATCAACTACAAAATCATCGCAGTGAAAAAACGCAACCTTTCAAGATCCCATTTCTCAATAATCCGCAAATCCAAGAGCTACGAGCACAACTTGCATCCTCTGTGCGTCGCTATCCCTAGTTCTCAGCGTACCTCTCTCGATAGCGATGCACCTCGACATGACGTTACCGCCACCACCCAGTGTACCACCGCCGACGGCCACGCAGTTCGCGTTCCTGACGTGGGACGCCGCGGTTGGGCGGCGCCTGTGTCCGCTGGCGACGTTCGGCAACCGCGCTGTGACGACAGCAGCGCTCACAAGCCGCCTCGTGTGCGTCGACCCGCCGCGCGCTGACTGTGAGGCGCCGCTCGTGAATGCGGCGGAAGTGCGAGGCGCCGTGGCGCTCGTGGTGCGCGGCGGGTGCTCGTTTGCGCAGAAGGCGCGGCGCATCCAAGCGGCGGGCGCTGTGGCGATGATCCTGGCCAACAACACGCGCGACGAGCCCTTCGCTGCGTTCACCATGGGCGAATCCGAGGAAGAGTGTCTGGCGAGTGGAAAAGAGCAAGAGCCGATCACAATTCCGTGCGTGATGATGAGTCTCTTTGACGTGCGCCAGCTGTTCAAGCAGTTCCCGCCGTCCGTCAAGACGGGCATCATGCAGATCGAGATCATGGACTTTGAGAAGAGCGAAGAGGCACGGGCGATCCTGCACGAGTGCGAGAAGCAGCGGCAGCTCGCGATGCAGAGCCACGGCAAGTCGGGTGATGCAAATGGTGGGTCCAACGTGAACGGCGGTGGCTGGGGGGCGATCAAGCGCAAGACGTCGTCGATCATGAAGCTACTCGAGCCGCAGGTGGCGGTCAGCCATTCAAACAGTCACAGTGATACTGAGAACGCGTCTTTGCCTCAGCCTCAACAGACAGCTCCTGGTACAATGGATGGTGGTGCTGCGCCTATCAATTGTCCGAGTCCTCAAGACTCGCCGACGCTGAACCTGGCCGTGAAATCCCGGAAAGAGCCTACAGCTAATGCCACGACTACAATCAGCAAAGCCCCGCTATTCGCCTTCGTCCAGTGGTCCACCCATGCAGACTCATACCAACATCAGTACGCGCCGTTAGCGGACTTCGGCTTAGCGGGGAACAATACGATCTACCAGGGCCAGCTCGTGACCTGCGACCCGATTCGTGCAGATGAAGCCACGCTGCGCAACGCACGCGAGCTCTCGGGCGCGATTGCGCTCGTAAAGCGCGGTGCGTGCACGTTCCCGACCAAGCTCGAGCGCATCCAGCGCTGTGATGCCGTCGCCGCGATTGTCGGCAACGGCGATACGAGCGACCCGAACGCCGCGTTCGTTATGACCGTGGACCAGATTCGCGTCGACCACGTCACGATTCCGTCCGTGATGGTCTCGCTTTCCATATTCGAGCAGCTCGTGGCCGAGAAAGTCGGATTCGTGCGCATTATCTGCCTCTCAGGCGAAGCTGCCGCGTCGTTCATGGCGAGTGCGGGCCAGTTGGTGTCGTTAATGGAAGTCCCGAGTCCAACTGGGCGAGCTAGGGCTGGAGACAAAGACGATGATGAAGCGCTGCTGCGTTTCCACGAAGCTTGTCGAGATGGTGACCACGGCACCTGCCAGCGGATCCTCGACGAGAGCTGTACGGACGACTCGGAGCGACGCGAACTCGTCAGGATGTGCGATGTCAACCACCTCACAGCACTGCACCATGCATCTGCTGGTGGGAACGAGTTCATCCTGAACCTGCTCATCCAGCTTGGCGCGCCAGTAGACGCAATGGACATCGCCATGCAGACGCCGCTCCACATTGCGTGCTTGTACGGCCATGGGAACTGTGTGCGGAGCCTTGTCAAGGCCGGCGCCGCTCACCTCGCTGCCGGAAACCTCTGTTCGCTGACAACCAAGCAGAACATCGGTGGATCCACCCCGCTCCACTTTGCAGCGGCCGCGGGAAGTACCGACTGCCTGGAAGTGCTGCTCACCGTGAACTCCCGTGTTGATGGAGATGGGAAGTACCTCTTTGACGGCGTCAGCTTAGCGGACAACGATGGTGCGACGCCGCTGCATATTGCATGCAGAAACGCAAACACGGACTGCGCGATGTACCTCATTGCGGCGAACGCAGATTTGGATGCGATGGACAACAGCGGGTGCACTCCACTGCGCGTCTGTTGTGAGATGGTGAACGACCCCGAGTTCGAGACCGCGTCACTGCATGTGATCGAGAAACTCGTGTCCGCTGGCGCAAGCATGCGTGAAACGGAGATGACCGAGTCTGGCGAGCAGTCCGATAGTCTCATTCTCGATATTGTCGAGTCGAAGACGCTGCGCCGAGAGCTTGAAATCCTGTATCTGAGGTACGAAGCACAGCGGTGTCAACAGAAGTCCAGCGTCCTGGAGCGAGAGAATGCTCAGCTGAAGAACCAAATGGGCGAGCTGGAGACCCAAGTGAAGCATGTCGTGGCACACAACCTGGCGTCTCAGGTCGCTGACGAGAAGCGACAGCGAGCGTTTGAGGCGCAGCAGACGCAGATCGAGCAACTCCACGTGCAGATGAAGACAATCATCCAGGTTTTGCACTCGCACAGTGGTGGCTCGCCACCAGGTTCTTCTTCATCTCTACCTGGTGCTCTCTTTTCCACAGCCTCGCTGTCCATTCCTTCACACAGTAGCGTCTCACTGCTAGGTGAGACGAAGTACATGGGAAGTGATGATGAAGAAGCACTCGCTCAGGAAGCCGCGCTGGCACGAGACCTCGGGAAGAAGTTCTGTCGAGAGCAAAAGCTGGCGATCGCCGAGATGTACTTTGAGAAATCGCTCGAGCTCTTCCCGCTGCCTGGCGTGCACCGACTTCTCGAGCAGGTGCGAAAGCTGCAGCACGACGCTATTGAACAGCACAAATCGCTGGAGACCTGTCGTGGGATGAACCACACGCGTGCTGCACAGACGGTCAGCAAGTCGAAACTCATCCAGCAACTTCGAACCACGCTGTCGCAGTCCAACGCCCCCGCACGCGTGCTTGAGTCCATCGAACGCGAAGTCCAGAAGCTCGTCGCGCTTCAGGAAAACTCGGCTGAGTTTGAGATGGCGCGCAAGTGGATCGAGTGGCTCGTGATGCTGCCGTGGGGGGATCCGTTCTCGGGGCTGCAGAACGCGGACTTTTATTTGGCGAACCGAGACATCTTCCAGCAGGTGAGCTTGCTCGAGCAAGAGGAGCAAACTCGTCATCTGCAGCGTGCTGCGCGTAAGATTCAGAAAGCCTTTCGGGAACACTACTCGGTGCACATGCTGACGCGGTCGATCGCTGCCATTCGCATCCAGTCGGCTATTCGAGGGCATCTTGCGCGGCAAGAGTATCGTGGACGGTTGGAAGACTCGGACCACTCATCTCGTGTTGAGAATCGCCTTCGTGGCGCTCAGAGTTGTAGTGATGGCGCTAGTGGCAGCGGCAAACTGGATGAAGACGTGAAGGCACCGGTGGACTACTCGACTACTCTGGATCCGGCTGCGCGTGCAAAGCTGCGTCGTGCAAAGACATCTTTGGTGATCACGGGGGCGCATTTCGTCCCCGGATCGAACGATCTGGACCCACGAAAAGCGTCTTGCGAGGCTGGTACCTCATCGCCATTTCACGTATTGCAATTGGTGCGCTCCGAGCCAGTTGGCAACACCTCTGCTATCGGCGGCGTGCTTCCAGGTCACCGTCCGCCAGTGTACTTTGTCTGGAGTCGATGGGGCGACTCGACAAGTAGTCAGTGTTCGCTAAGTGGACCCTACGAGCTGCTTGACACCGCTCAGCAGCGCTACAAGCGAGTGTTCAGCGAGCAGCTCCAGAAAAACTTCGTGGTCATCCAGCCACGACCAGCGAGTCCAACGCCTTCGACGAGTTTCTCAGCAAAGCGACAAGATATGAAAGCCCCAAGTTCGCACCCCAAGAGCATCTTTCAGGCGCACGAGTGGTCAGCGACACGAGACTCGTCAGTCGCACGCTTCCAGCTCTCCACTCTATCAGCTTGAGCGAGAAGACGTCTGATAGGGTAACGACATAAATACTACTCTTACACTTTCATCGTCGAGCTCCCCCGCTTGGACTCGGTCGAGCTGGTTTCTCAGCCGAGAACTGAGTCGCAGAGAAGTTGGACGCTGACTTCAGTGGACGAATCGATCGGCTTGACACCTTGTTCTCTTTATCGCCGTCATCATACTCGAT
>JAASGT010001157.1:0-10736 GCA_023334315.1 Globisporangium alternatum | reverse complement strand
CGACGCGATGCAGGGCCCTGAGGCCGGCAAGTTCTTCAAGAACCACTTTATCAAGCTCTGGAACCAGGGCTACTTTGTCCAGGAGAAGAAGATGTCGACGCTCGACGATCCGCTGGCCACGGGCAGCAAGAGCGACGCGGCGGTTCTGATTGCAACGCGCCCCTTGCTGAGCGTTGCTGTAGCAATAGGAGCCACGTTGTACTGTCTTCTGTGAGGAGGTTGCGAAGTTATCATCTAAATCGTCAAAAGTTTGAACACCTTGGGCTACCTATTCGTGTTTTGCACCCTGCTGTCATGAAGTGATAGGCGAGCCACCCCGAGGTAAGCGGATGTGCTAACCAACATCGTCGACTGGAAAAAAGCTGGCGCCTTCCAGATGTACCTTGCTCGGTGGTCCCAGCAACGCGAGCAATCGCGAACTGGTAAGCATGGTACTCTGATGCTCAGTGGGGATAGATACTGAATGCGTGTCGGGGTTCTCGATGCGCGTGTCGAGAGAGCAGAACAGTCGATAAGGTGATGATTGATTATGGGACGTTGAAGTCTGCCTAATCAAATCAAACCTGAGCCGTTTTTCGTTGACAGCTCTGATACTGAAAGCTGTATACGGACATGTCCCATGCATGCCTGAACCAAGAGATCACGAGCGAAGCATGGCGTCCATTGAGCAATCCCGAGTCGTTATGCGCATGGCGCGTTTAGCGAAAGCTCGTTCAGGAATTCACCAGCAGACCCCACAGACTCAAACACATTCACACACACCAGCAGCAGCAACAAGATGGTGGCAGCGACGTTCAAGGCGTGGCAGTACGAGAACTACGGCAACCCGTTCGAGGAGCTCAAGCTGAACACGAACGTGGCGCAGCGTGCGCTCGAGGCCACCCAAGTGCGCGTCCAGGTGCACAGTGCGGCGCTCAACCCTGTCGACTACGTGCTCATCGAAGAGCTGGGTCATGCGCTCACGGGCACGTCACCCAGCGCTGCGAACCCGTACCGCATTGGCTTCGACGCCGCTGGCACGGTCGTCGAGGTCGGTGCGAGTGTGGCCAGCGGCCTGAAGGTCGGCGACGTGGTCTACGCCATGACGCCGTTCAACGGTTTTGGGACCTTTGCTGAGTACATCGACATCGATGAGAAGTACGTGGCGCTCAAGCCAACGAACGTATCGTTCGACCAGGCGGCGAGTGTGCCGCTCGCCGCGCTGACCAGCTACCAGGGACTCCTTGAGCACACCAAGCTCACGCAGGGCCAGCGCGTGCTCGTGATCGGCGGAAGCAGCGCCACGGGCATCTTTGCCGTGCAGATCGCCAAGGCGACTGGCGCCTTTGTCGTCGCAACTACAAGCGCACGCAACGTGGCGTTCGTCAAGTCGCTCGGCGCGGACCAGGTGGTCGACTACACCTCGCAGAAGTGGGTCGACGTCATTGACGCGCACTCGATCGACGTGATCTACGATTGCGGCATGGAGCCCAACTCGTGGAACGGTGATGGCCAGACGGTGCTCAAGAAGCAAACGGGCCAGTTCGTGACGCTGCTGCCTGTGGAGAACCCCATCGAAGCCACGTTCGGCGCCAAGTCCCACGGACAGATCATGGTGCACCCGTCGGCCGCGCACCTCACGGCGCTTGCCAAGCTGATCGAGACCGGCAAGGTCGTCACGCCCATCGACTCGGTGCATTCCTTTGAGAACTTGGTTGAGGCGATCAAGCGCGTGCAGACCCGCCGTGCTGTCGGCAAGGTTGTGCTCAAGGTGCTCAAGGACTAGGAGGTACAGCTCATAATTCACACAATACAATACACTTCCGCTGCGTACATTACCGGATCTTAATGTGAGCTATTGGGGAAAATGACTGGCTGTGGCTGACTGACTGACACACATGATCATGATTGACAAGCAGCAGACAATTGGTGGTGTGGGTCGGCAAAATTGATACTTTGACACTTGATCCGAAAAGCTGGATCCTTCACGACAAAAGTTACACTACTACGACAAGGGCGTTACGACAACAGAGCTCAGCTCAGCTTCTCCCTCACAGCTCAGGGCGGCGTGAGCGGCAGCCCCGACGTGCTACGCATGGCCTTGTTCTGTTCCAGTTTGCTACGCTGTGAGCGGAAGAAGACCACGACGCCCACGACCGTGGTGAGCCCAGCGAAGAAGAGCGCAGTGATGACGCCCACCTTAGCCCCAGAGCTCATCCCAGTCGACGTGGTCGAGATCCCACGAACTTGTTCTTCGTCTGGTGTAGACCGCGACGGGCTTGGGGCTGCAACTGGTGTGGGAGTGTTGACCTCAAAAGTTGGCACCACAGCACCCGTGGACGAGCTGGTGCCCACATCCTGACTGAGCGAGCCCGCACCAGACGAGGAGGAGGCGGAACCCGCCTCTCCGGCCGCCGTTTCGTTGTTCATAGCCTTGAGCGCGGCATCAAGCAATTGAGCTGCTACCGCGGCTCGCAGTATCGCGAGATTGTCAACCGTGGGCTCTGGGGTCGCTGGTACTGGTGCTGCTGTTGTCGGCGCTGGGGTCACAGCTGGTGCCGCTGTTGTTGGTGCAGGCGTGGCAGCCGACGCCACCGGTCGGATCGTGTCGTCCACCTTGGGCAACCCGAGCTCCTGAACCAGCGAACCCTGGTTCCAGAGCACCTTGAAGCTCTCCTGGAAGAACACACCGGCCGCGGGGCCCTGCATGGCTTCCCACGTGTGCGTGCCGTCGCTGCATGTGCCATCCGAGTCCCCTGGCGGCTTGATCCACACGAAGTAGTCGATGTTGTTGAAGCCCGTGTTGGAAGTCGGCACCTTACCGATGCCCGCGGTCTTGACGTTGCACCACTCGCTCGTGGATAGCGTTATGTAGTTGCGCGACGTGTCGATGATGCAGTTCATGCCGTTGTAGCCCGTGGCGCGCTGGAAATTCCCACAGAGGCTCGCGAGCTCCGAGTTCGAGCGGTAGTTGGACGTGTTGAGCGTGATGCCCTTGACACGCCCTGCGTATCCGAGTTCGCGGGCCACGTCCGCCACTTTCCATGTCGAATCGGAGCTCCCCAACGTCCAGTAGCCTACGTCCAGGTACACGTCCGCATTCGGGTTGGCGCTCGTGAGGATGTGGATCGCGGTCTTGAGGTTCTCCTTGTATCCCGACTTGGCTGCGCAGCCACTGCCCCCACTTTGGGCCAAGAGCCCGACGGCATCGGGCTCGAGCACGTAGAGCACCTTGCGCTGTTCGATAATACCGGCGAGCGTGCCAATGAACTGCTCGTAGTCGGCGGCCGAGTGCACGCGGCTGCCCGTAGTCGAGTACCCGGCCTCGCAGTCCTTGTTGGGCAGCCCGTAGACCACGACGCTAAGGCGCGAAGACGCTGGGCAGTGCGCTACGAGCTGCTGGGCCGTAGCTACGTAGTCGCCGTTCTCCTCGCGGTCCGAGTACCACGTCGCGATGCCGCGACTTTCAAGCTCCTCGAGCGCAAAGGCGGACTCGGGGTGCGCGGCCTTGGCGCCAGCATACGTGATCGGCGGCAGCGAGCAGAGCTGTTCATCGGCCTGGACGACTTGCTGCAGTAACGCCATCGCGAGGATCGCTAGAACAGCAACAGACAAGAGAGAGGAGGACTTCATGACTTGCGCTGTCTGTGATGTGACGATGTGGAGGGAAGCACGCAAATCTGAGAGTGAGACCGACCATCCAGACGATCGGAACGCACAGTCGAAAGGCTCATGTGGCAATTCGAAAAGCATGCGTGCACCTGTGGGACATCGCGGTCTCCATTAGTGGCTTCCACTCTGCCTGCCTGTCGTTGTGTGTCCCTGCATTGAGTTTGCTTGCTCCAGCCATTGCTTTTGCGAACCCCGTCTCCTAGTGGCTCTCACTTCTTATTCACACGCTGCGCAATGACTCGCACGAACATTCTTCCATTCGGCGGTGCTTGACTGACGCATCACGGTTGTGATCCGGTCGTCCAGAGACTCGAGCTGGCTCAGAACACAGCGAGTGCCACGCTGCAGACCAAGATTCGGCGCGCTGTCGTCAGGGATGGTGGCGGTTTGACATCTGAGTACTTTATGGAACGTCGGCCTTGTTTATTGCGTGACATCTCAAAAGAGGTTATCATTCTTTACAAAGATGTATTTATTTACATACAATATTATCTAATTTAAATATAGAGGTAAATGTAGACAAGAAGGTATTTAGAAGAGCGGGAACTCCAGACACCTCCAGCTTCGAAAGAGTTCCCAAATCAGCACTTCAGAACTTTGCAAATTCTCATATGTACTGATTTAAAAATGGTAAAAGCCTGAAGGTGTTCATTACGCACATGCCACGAAGACTCTAATATTGCGCCGGGTGGTTCGTGGAGAGACGGAGTATTCATAGCACGCTGCTGGTGGCGGCGACCCGACGGAGAACCAAACAATACACACATAGCCACGAGTGGCGCCATCTCGGATTAGCCTCTTCCTTTGCGTTCTTCCACGGCGCCTGCGTGGGACCATCCGCTGGACGAAAGACCCATCACCGACCGACGAGCACTGGGTTGACTGGACTGCCTCTGCTTGCTTGCTTAGAGCACGGACGCCTCACGCGCAGTGGTCGTGGTGAGCTCGAACGACGGGTACGGCTCGTTCGGGGTCTTGGCCTCGAAGAGCAACTTCTGCTGGCGACGGCGCAGGCCCACGACAGCCACGAGCGCCACGACGGCGGCGCCGATCATGCCGACGAGCACGATGAGACCCGTGCCCATGGTGCTCTCGTTACCGGACTGGTTGCTGATCTGCTGCACACTGGTGGTGTCGCTCGTGGATGAAGGGGCTGGCGTCGCGGTGGACGAGGACGAAGCCGTCGAGGACGCGACGTCGCTGTCCTGGGCGATGACGGCCTCAGCGTTGCCCAGGGCGGTGGTGCCGGCCTCAGCCACCTCGGTGGAGGTCGCGTTGCCGAGCGCCGTGTTGCTCTCCAGAGAGGACGCGGCGCTGCCCGAGGACGACGACGCAGTGGATGGGGACGCGGTGGTTGATGCAGGAGAAGGAGCGGGGGTCTCATCATCATCATCGACGGCGGCGCGAGTCTCCTGCTCGGCCGTGATCAGGGTAGAAACTGGCGCTGGAGTCGTGCTCGCTGGCACCACGGTGGTGGCCGCTGGAGCTGGAGTGCTGGTCGTGTACTGACGCACCGTGCCGTCGATCTTGGGCTGGCCGAGCTCGGCCACGAGCGCGCCCTGGTTCCAGAGCAGCGAGAACGAGTCCTTGAAGAACGCGCCGGCTGCAGGGCCCTTGAGCGCGTCGGACGTGCGGTCACCGCCGTCGCACGTGCCGTCTGACTCTCCAGGCGGCTTGATCCAGATGAAGTAGTCGACGTTGCTGAGCCCGGTGTTGGAGGTCGGCACCTTGCCGATGCCGGCCGACTTGGTGTTGCACCACTCGTTAGACGACGGCGAGCCGTTGTAGTTGCGCGACGTGTCGAAGATGCAGTGCATGTCACCGTTGCCGATCGCGCCCTGGAAGTTGCTGCAGAGCGTCGCGAGCTCCGAGTTGGAGCGGTAGTTGGACGTGTTGAGCGAGATGCCCTTGACGCGACCCGCCGCCGCGATGTCACGCACGAGACCGGCCACGATGGACGTCGACGAGCCGTACTGGAGCGTCCAGTAGCCCACGTCCAGGTAGATCTCGGCGTTCGGGTTGGCCGACAGGATCTTCACAGCCGTCTGGAGGTTCGCCTTGTAGCCGTTGGCCTCCGCGCAGCCGCCGGTCTTGGCGAGCAGACCCACGGCGTCCGGCTCGAGCACGTACATGACCTTGCGCTGGCCGATGATGCTCGAGAGCGTGTTAATGTAGTTAGAGTAGTCGCCCGCGTTCTTGTTCGAGCCGCCGGCCGAGTACCCAGCGTCGCAGTCCTTGTTCGGCAGGCCGTAGACGACGACGCTCAGACGGGACGAGTCCGAGCACGAGGCCACGAGCTCCTTGGCCGTGGACGTGTAGTCGCCATTGCGATCCGAGTACCAGGTGGCGATCGTGTGCTTCTCGAGCTCGTTGATGGCGAAGGCCGCGTCCGGGTACGCCGTCTTGGCGGCAGCGTACGTGCCGGGCGCCAGCGCGCAGAGCGTGTCGCCGGCCGAGACCTGGGAGCCCGCGAGCGCGAGCGCCGCCACGGCGGCCACGAGCAGGTGGCGGAAGCTACGCAGCATTGTCAGAGGTGATGAAGAGCACTGGGGACTCGTGCGCGTGCTTGCCGTCGGCTTGGTGGTGAGCGCGAAATTGCGGAGTGGATGGTGCCATGGGGGGGAAAGCAGGGAGCAAGGAGCGAAGAGCTCATCCTTGTCTGCCTGCTGCCCACTGACAGGCTGGGTGGAGTGGCCATGGACATGCGGTCATTCACACAAGAACCACAGGACACAGACACAGAGGGTGCTACACGATCAGCAAATGAGGGTGGTCCGCGACGCCAGCTGTTCAAGCAAAGTGGCGCAGATCGCCAGGATGAGAAACCCTTCGAAACCGCATACCCCTTTATATTTAGGAACCGCCTCGAACTGGGTCCAAACGAGGATGTGTTGGTTCAAAATCTGTGATATAGTATACCCCGTTACAAATGATTCATGATAGTGATCGGTTTGAGGAGGAACGGTAATCTGCATCCTCGACAAGCGTCGTGTCGTAACAGGACCCACGCAGCCTTTGTGCCTGACGCACGAAGGCAGAGAGGCTGAACTGGATTCCTTCACTCCTTTCATCAGAGCAAAGCAGCGAAAGAGGCCGAAAAGTGCGGTTCGAATTTCGAGCTTTGGGTGCCACAACAGTCCGCCACTGTCAACAAGACGAATCGGAGCTTCGAGCCAACAACAACAACCAGCATCCAGTCGGCAAGGGCATATTGGTAATCTTGATACTGAAGTGGACACAAAGAGCTGCTGGCATCTTCATATGGGACGTTCGCCCACAGAGTGCCTCTTGCATCCGCAGCCATCCAGCAGTAACGGTTCAGCGAAATGTGGACTGTAGAAGCTCGGCAGTTCACGTGGATTCGCAAATGGCTGTCAGTTTCGAGTCAGTTCAACGAGTATTTACGGTACGGTACAGTACGCACTGAACACTGAAGGAAGGACGCAATGTATTACATAACGGCTGACTATTGACTTGGGTCTTGAGGAATTCCTGAATAGAGCCACACGCATGTGACCATGTGTCTGGACATGTGCCCGGTGCCTGCCGTGCGTCATGCCGAAATGGCTGCATGCAAAAAGGGACTTGACGTTCGGATGTGGGGTGGTTTGGCTGCAGACACGACTTGTGATGAGAAGACTCCGTTCGTATTCACATCACAACTCTTGCGTCCATTCCGTTTAGCTCTTCCTGGACTGCTTTTGCTTTCCTACGCACACTGTCCATCCATTCTTCCCATCAAAATACACTCGCGCTGCCCAAAGTTCTTTCTCATCTCCTCTATTCCTACACATAGTATGGAGACTAGAGATGGATGGCACGTGTGCTTTAGTTGCTTGAGAAAATGGCTTGGACTCAACAGTAAATACGACTACTCGGCGTCCGTCTCGCTTAGAGCACGGCGTTGCCGGCTGGCGTTGCGCGGACCTCGCCGAACTCGGCGTTCTGCTCGCGAGGGGTGCTGAGCTTGGCCTCGTCGCGCTTCTTCTTGATGTTGAAGGCGGCGACGCCCATCACAGCAGCGACCGCGGCAGCGGCAGCCACAGGCACGAAGAGCGACGTGCTGGCAGTGCCGGCGTTGCCTTCATCAGACTTGGTCGTGGTGTTGACCACAGCGGCAGCTGGGGTGGCGCTCGGCGCCTCACGCTGCACGAAGCTCGTGGCGTCCGAGTCCGAGACGGAACCGGTCGCCACCTTGACGGATCCATTGCTTTCTGGAGCAGGGGTGGCCGCAATGGCCGCAGTAGTCTTGGCTGGCGTTGGCGCCGGCGTGGCGTCAGTCTTTGGGGCGCTCGGCGCTGGGGTAGCAGCGGCCGACGAGTCCTCAGCTGGGAACTGAGGGTCGCAATCCTTGCGCTTCTTGGCTGGGACAACCGTTGGGGTCGTGCTGGCCGCTGGCACCGGGGTAGCAGCGGTGGCGTCCGATCCAGCGACAGCAGCAGGCTTGACAGTCGAGGCAGCAGGGGTAGCCGCCGGGGAGACAACGGCCGCGGTCTTGGTCGTAGTGGCCGCAGGAGTGGCTGCTGGGGACGCAGCGATCGCGGTCTTGGCCGTAGTGGCCGCAGGAGTAGCCGCTGGAGACGCAGCGATTGTAGTCTTGGTCGACGTCGTCGCTGGTGTCGGGCTCGCATCACCTGAGCGGTCAGCATCCGCACCAACAACATCCTCCTCCGAGCCAACGATCACTGGTTCCTCCTCCACGGTGATGGTCGGTCCCGAGTGCGACGAACTGCCGGACGGCGACGATGTAGCCTTCGGCGCCGTGGTCACTGGCTCCTCCTCGACCGTAATCGTTGGGCCGCTCGAGGTGCTCAAGTCCGAGGACGAGTCATCCACGGTGGCCGCTGGCACTGGCGTCGATGGCGTAGCGGTCACGGCCTCCTCCTCAACGTTGACAAGCGAACCGGCTGGCGGCGTGATGACCGCGTCGTCAGCGCTCGATCCCGAGCGAGGCACGTCGAGGTCGACTGGCGTCTCGGTCACAGCGTCGACCGAGTCGCCGTACACGCTGTTGGCGTAGGCGTCCGCGCGCACGGCGGTGAGGTACTCGCTACTGGCGACCGCGAGTAGCGCGGCGGCGAAGATCGCGTTTCCGAATCGGCGCAGCATGGCTAATGAATGGAGTGGTCGGGAGACTGCGGTTGCTGTGAGCTGTCGGAAGGTAATCACACGCGGAGCGGACACGAGGCGGTTTCGAGCGGCGGCGATTTGGAATGTGGCGAGTGAGCGGCCGAGCGGGCGGCAGGCAGGAAGAGCGACCGAACGAGAGGAGGGAGCAGGGAAGAGGGGAGGAAGATGCGGATGTAACTGCACACGTCGTCGTCGCGGTCATGCGCGCCACACGCGCACATCCAGACGCCGCTCCCACTGTGACGTTTGCAATTGGTCACGACGTCGTTGCGGTGGAGCTACAAAAGCTCAAGCGTGCTACAAGTCAAGATTTACATATTGCATCATTCAAATAAAATAGATCAAGCATCGATTTTTTTAGCTTACTTGTTGGGTATGAGGTCGAATTTTGATGTATTAAATGATTTTCAGCATTGGTATCAAGGAGCGTATGCTGAGCTGTTCGTCTGCACGTCCATGTTCGCTTGAAATGCAAACATAACTTCAGCCCTAACCGCCAAGTTGTCAAAGAAAGAGCGAGAACAGAGTACCGCTAAAGGAATTGCAGGGGGGCTGACTCGACTGACTGGTAATGCAATGCTGGCTGGCTGGCTGTTTGATGTGTTGACTGACGGCACCAGCGCAGATGCTGGAAACCAACCGCTTTCACTCGCGAGCACAAGCGTGGGACGTTCGCTCATTATGCTTCGCTTTTCACCGCAATTCCCATGATCGCGTCCAAAGCAAAGAGCGAGCGAGTGAGCGATAAGAAAGAGGAGGAGGGCTGCGTGCAGCATTCATTGCTACTGTCTCTCGAACGCTGCAACTCTTGCAGCGATCCGGCTGAGTGGACCATACGAATGGAAGGACGCCTATCCAACAGCGCTTCTGGCTCAATTCCTCATTGCAAGTGCGTGACCGTCAAGTCGACTTTGGACGGCCTCTCAACGCGAACTCGACGAAATGCCACGAAACTCGAAAGATCGGACCTTTTAAAGGCGTTTGAGAAAAGTCGGTGAAACGTATGAGTTTGGATGCTGCGAATTTCGAAGCCAGTTCGTGTGTGTGTCGCTTCTCTCGTACGATTACACAACGTGCTGACAGAGATTAGTATACTTTGTTCAAGTGAAAGGATCATGTAAAAACTTGTGAATTTTTGTTTCTGAAGTGCCAAAAAGAGATCACACACAGGTCAGGGCCGCGACAGTAGGCGACGGTATTCTTGGTGCGCGCCACGCGGACATGCGCGCAAGACGGAACAGCGAACAGCTTGGCGCTCATGTAGCTTCTCGCGTGCTTGCTTGCTTCTTGCGATCATTCAATATGTGCCTTGGCTAGCGTGACACGATTCAAATAGATGTCCGAAATATTTGACTCAAAACTGAGAAATATTGCTGTTTCCCTCGTAGTTTTAAGTAAAGTCCTTTAGGCTCAGATGAAAAGATTGGACACTATTATTAAATGCCCGTATGGGATCTTTACGTGAATTGTAGGTATGGGTAATCGAAGTGATTTGGAAATGGGCTTTTTTTAGCCCAGAATCAGATGTCTTGCCGTATCCGAGATGTTTGTAAAGCGAGGCAGGTTCCCTTTGACATTGCTATTTGGTAGGCTTGGGGTCAAACGACCTCTCTCGGATCAGAAATGTCAAAAATCTCTTGAATCAGAAGTGTCAAAAACCTCCCAAATAAAGTGTCAAAAATACCATGGCAGCACAAACCACATGCCTTACGAGCACGTGTATAAGTTAACAGCCCTCTCACATAAACCAGCTATACAGCGCGGCTCCTACTGCTACAGCAACGCTCAGCAAGGGGCGCGTTGCAATCAGAACTGCCGCGTCGCTCTTGCTGCCCGTGGCCAGCGGATCGTCGAGCGTCGACATCTTCTTCTCCTGGACAAAGTAGCCCTGGTTCCAGAGCTTGATAAAGTGGTTCTTGAAGAACTTGCCGGCCTCAGGGCCCTGCATCGCGTCG
>JAASGT010001156.1:0-10762 GCA_023334315.1 Globisporangium alternatum | reverse complement strand
TGTCACGGGGCGTGTGTCCCGCGACTTTGACGTACACGTGGTCTTGCGAGGAAGCGTGGGCGGAGCACAGGTAGAGGAGACCTGCGCTGAACAAGGTAATTTCAACTCTGAGGTCTTTATTATCGGATATGTAATAGTGATGAATGTGAGGACCCTACTGAGGATCACCTGATTAAGGGACTCCTGATTGGACGACCAGCGTGGTCGTCTAATCAAATGAAGACACCCAAAACCAGTAGTGACCCCGGGGGCACTGTGCTAGATCGTACTTAGCACAGTGACCCCGTTACACGTACCTTGTGATTGACTTGCTGCTTGAGCTCATCGTACGGAATGCACTTGCGGTTGCCTCTCCAGGACACGAGCAAGCTTTACCAGGCACCTGGTAGAACGTGGTAGGGGTAGATCGACCGTTGTTGGTTGCTCATAGCGCTCTCCGTAGATTCGCTAATAGCTTTCGTGGCCTTCTCGAGCTCGAAGAAGGTGGTCACGTCAGTGCCTTCTTCGTAGCGGAACTTCGTGAGGAAGTCTTGAATCCAATATGGATCGCCGTGAACGCTTGTGTTCTCGTAGCGGCTGCAGATCATCTGAAAGATCTCGAACACGGTCGTCTTGCCTTGGAGCAGTCGGATGTTCGTGTCGTCCAGAGTCTTCACAAGGTACGCATTGGCTTGGGCTTCCTTGGTACGCAGCTTCTTCATATACGTTGCCTTGATTTTCACGGCGCGCTTGAACTCGTCCTTCTTCATGTCAGTGAACGACTGAACGACAGGGAGATCAGCTTCTTGCATCTCCGTGTCGGCATTCTCATTGACTGATCCCGAGGCGGCGGCGGGGTCGACGCTCAGGGATGGCGACGGGTTGCTTGCGCTGCTGATCTCCAGCTGATCGAAGTACTTGTTTGCTTCTTCGAGCATCTCGCTCTCAGAGTCCAAGCCGGGGTCTCCATTGTAGTTGGGCTTAGGGGTGAACCCCAGAAGGCCTTCTCCTTCCAGTGCGGCTGTGACGCGGGTCTTCCAGATCTCGAAGTTCGAGGTGAAGAGGCGAGAGTGTTCCTCGGGGTGGCGGAGAGCTTGCGTTGGGCTCATAGCCTGTGAGTAATAGAAAACGAGATGGTGGTGAAAGATGGAAGATTGAAGAGTGTATTGTGTTTGGAGTGCGTCGACACTTAGCGCTACGTGGCCATTATCTGTGATCTCCTTGGGGAAGATACTGAATTGAAGTGAAACAGACTGTTACTGCATTTGTATACCATAGTTAAGCTCAGTGGTACTTTGATGTGACCACACGTTTGTATATAACCACTAAAACCTCCTTTGTCAGAGAAAGGATAATAAACCTTCTGATGTTATACACTTGTGACATAATTTCCACTGTACTGTTACAGAGTGATGGTTTTGAGTGATCACTGTGAGAGTGATGATCCACACTCAAATTGTGGATGTCTTGAGAGAGAGGCACAGGACATAGCGCAATTAGTAATCAGAGTATATTTTGTACCCTTTCAAATGTGTTCATATCGATTATTACAGGTAATATAATTTGTCTTAGCATTCTCTATTTATTCTACCATCCTCTAGCCTCCATATACATGTATACTTTTGAAATGATATATCAGGTGGTCACTAATCGCGCTATACCTTATATTCTATTTAGCTACTGTTGCGGCTTAAGAACCCTGGAACTGTGAGCGAGTGCGTGATCGTTGTCTGCCTCAGTTTCGACAGCGTTCCTCGGATGTCGTTCTCGATGTAGCTCTGCACTCGGCTGAGTCGCTCGCTTTCAAGACCTGGTGCGTCTGGTAGAAGAATCCTGCTTTCGCGAGCAGATCCGCCATTTTGTTGTGCTTGCGTTTGACATGTTGCCAGGATGTCCACGCCACATGCATCTTGGATGTCTTGGGTGCAGCGCAGCTGCGCGCTGGCTTCACTCTCCGCCACGGCGCCTCTGGAGTGGTGTTCTTGGCCCGTCTACTGACTCAGGCGGTCGTGCTGGTCGACGTCCACGCGTCTGGCGGACTATTACTACACAAAATGGTAAACTCAGATGTGCAAACTTAATATAGCCACCTTCCCGTTTATGTCCCCAACAATTTTGCATGACATGTCTTCATTCACCTCGAAAAATGAGTTCAATAGAATCAGGTGAGTATCTTTCGTGAGTAGCAGTCATTTCAAAATATTTAGTTCTGAAAAGAACATGTAGCTATAATATATAGGTGTTTCAATCACGCAATACGGTACACCGAAAACGGATCTACCTGCTGGTTTTTGGGGAAAGCGCGCCCACCAAAACCAAAAGCGCATTGCATCAGCGTAGTTCTCCTCTCCCTCCCTCCCATCGCGAGCGATCTGCACGCCCATCCGCTCTCTCCAGCGAACGCCCAGTTCCGAACGTGCCGCCGAGCCCCAAGCACTCGCCTGTGCTCTCTCCATCCACACTCACGCACGCGCGCGTCTTCACACACGAGAGAGTCCGATGGTTGCGAACCGCCGCCCCGCCGAGATCCAGGCCGAGGTGCCGACGTCCGTGTACGCGCTCGACCTCACGCGCCTCAGCGAGCTGCTCGCGATCCGAGAGGATGAGCTTGTCTCGGGCTTCCAGAGCAACCCGACGGCCTCGGACATGCACGGCGTAATCGTGGACGCCGGCGAGGACGTGCCGTTCGAGACCGTGGGCCTCGTCGGCGGTGCTACGACCGATACCTCGCTCGACGACATTGCGCCACACATCAACATTAAGATCCGCGGCGAGGACGACGATGAGGAAGTACATGGCAAGAAGCCACCGTCGTCACAGGAGCGCAAGGTCGTGCGCCAGGTGCTGCTCACGGCCGCGGTGCGCAAGTCGGGTCTCGACGCGCACGGCACCCCGAAATGCCTCATCCAGCTCGGCTCACAGCCGATCATCGGCCACATCCTCACGCAGCTCTTTGCTGCGGGCATTGAGCGCGTGGTGATCGCGGTCGCGGCCGCGGGATCGCAGATCATGGCGGTCGTCAGGCAGACGCCGTTCTTCACCAAGATGCAGATCGAATTCCTGAACCTGGGCGAAAACTACAGCGACGGCCACGCGCGCTCGATCCTCTCGGCGCGCGGCATGTTTCCGAAAGGTCCGTTCCTGATCCACACGGCGGACCACATCTTCGACAAGTCGATCATCTCCAAGATCACTAACTTCCAGCTCAACGACGCGGTTACATGTGTGCTCGTGGAGACCGACATCGCGGGGCTTACGGGTCTCCCACCGACCGCCGTGCGCGTGCAGCTCGGTAAGGAGAATGTGACGCGCATCGGGCGCGATTTGGCGCAATACGACGGCTTTGACGCCGGCCTCTTCGTGAGCTCAGTCGCGATCTTCGACGCGCTACAAGACCTCGCGGCCAAGAAGCACTACTTCTCGCTCGCCGAGGCGCTGAGCTTTTTCACAAAGTTCAACAAGCTCACGTACCTCCCGACGGCCGGCGAGACGTGGTTCAGCATCGAGACGCAGGAGCAGCTCGCGTACACAAAAGACAGCGACGGCATCGCCGTGCTCTCGCCGTGGACGGTCTTCCTAGCGTCCACGCCGCAGACGCTCGACGACCCGTCGCTCAAGAAGAACGTCGTCATCGGTGTGTCAGCGCCCGACCAGGAGGCGTCGTTGCGTGTGGCTGGCAACACGGACGCGTCCAAACTCTTTGAGGGTTTCATCATTGGCGTGGGCAATGCTGACCAGCGCGGTGGCGACAGCAGCGGCATGACCATGAGCGACTACGAGGCCATGATGGAGTCGGACACGCGTCCGCTGCTGGCGCTGGGTCTACGTAATTCGACTTTCCTCTCCTCGTCGCGCTCGCGAGTGTCTCGCTACGGGTCATTCATCAGCGGCTCAAATGGTCTCGACGACTCGTTTGTGCTCTCTTTTCCCATGGACGACGAGGCCTCCAAGACGATCGAGAGCATCTCGGCCAGCCGCCACGCGTACTTGATCGAGATGAGTGGGGCGCTGGACCCGTCGACGCCTGCGAGTGGAAGCGGCGCGCAGTACATGCTCGCTGTGCCTGGCAAAGAGCACGCGACGCCCAAGCCGTCCCGCCATGAGCGTCGCACCAACATCCTGCCGTCCGACATCACGGACATCTCGCTCGAGACGCGTGGGTACGATGACAACCTGGAAGTGACGGTCGTCGTGCGCCGCCAGGTGCCGCTCATCGGCTACTTGCTACTACTCTCGAGCCTCATCACGATCTCGTCCGTGGGCGTGGCGCTGGACATGGAGGACAACGTCGCACCGCTGCTCAAGCTCTTCTGGCGCAACTCGGCGACGTCGCTGACTACGCTCCCGCTGGCGATCTACGCGATCCGCAAGAACGGCCCGCCGTCGCTCAACCGAGAGCTTGTGCTCACGATGTTGCTCACGGGTGCGTCCTACGCGTTCTACCTGGGCTCCTACGTCGTCTCGCTCTCGCTCACGTCCGTGGGCCACGCGACGCTCTTCAACAACGCGCACTCGCTGCTGCTGGTGTTCGTGAAGCTCTGCTTGGGGCAGCCCGTCGCGCTCTTTGAAGGGCTCGGTGCCGCGGTCGGCGTCGCCGGTGGCGCGGTGACCACCATGGACTCGACGGTTGCGGGCGAGAACATTGTGTCAGCGACCGCATTTGGCGACATTGTCGCGCTTATTGGCGCGTTCGGTGGCGCGACGTACTTCGTGCTGGCCAAGAAGCTGCGCGCCAAGATGGACCTCGTCGTGTTCATGTGCTCGCTGACCGCAACGTCGGCGACCGTTTTGTTGCTGACGATGCTGGCCATGGGCGAAGACATCGCGTTCTCGGCGGACGTGCACAACGGCATCATCGGCTGGATCAACCCACTGCCAAACCGACTGCTCATCGTGTGCTACTTGGTGTTCGTGTGCGACCTCGTGGGTACGATGGGGTACATCAGCGTGATGAAATACTTTGACCCGATCGTGATCTCGGTCGTGTGTCTGCTCGAGCCGATCGTGGCCACCGCCATGGGCATCGTCGTGGGCGTCGACGCCGTGCCGGGCCTCCTCACCTTTGTGGGTGCGACGCTCGTGATTGGTGGCACGTTCATGGTTATCGCGACGCAAAACCAGAAGACCGAGCAAATCGACGCGACCGAGGCAATCAGGTCCGCAACCAACGCCACGCCCAAGCCGCTCTACAGCACGCGCGTGAAGCGACGGACCCTCAACTACGGCTCGGTTAATTAAACAAAAGGCTACAACAGTAGCTCTCCTGTCATGATACTACTAACCTTTGAAACTGGTTCAAGCGTCTCCGTGTTTTCTTTCATTACTTGTCGGATGAAGACGAGAATCGTCCTACCTTGTTTGTCTGGGGTGCTGGAACTGTTGAGCTGGATTCGGGCATGTTTGTCACACTGAGCCCGTGACAAGCTCGACGACCACTTTCCCCATCGCGTGGCCCGCTTCCAGGTACTCCATGGCCGTGTCCGCCTTCTCGAACGGGTACACCTTGTCGATCACGGGGGTGATCACGTGCTGCTCGCACAACTGCTGGATCTCGTGCATCACAGCGCCGTCGCCGACTGCAAAGTAGTACTCGTAGTGGATCTGCGCCTGGCGCGCGTGCTTCACGACCGAGTGACTCAGGCAGCCGAGGACGAAGCCCACAAAGCGGGAGACGCTGATGCCGTTCGCCTCGAGACCTCTCAGCACCTGCGGCGTCGGCGTCTCGGAGATCGAAACGACTGAGCCGTTCTTCGTCACGCACTCAAAGCACTTGCGGGTCTGTAACAAAGGAAACCAAAGACAGAAAGAGAAATTGGTTGCGTCTAAGAAACCAATTTCCAGTCAAATGGCTCAACTTTCAGCATCATCGGTGTACGTACTTCGCTCGTGCAGTCGAGTGCGAAATCGTATTCTGCGAGCTCGCGCTCGAACGCCTCGCGCGTGTAGTCGACCACTTCGTCTGTTAGTGGCACATGCAAGCATTAGCAGAATGAATTAGGACAAACGAGGTCTCATGTGGCAATGAACACAATGTCAGTACGCACCGGCACCGAGGGACTTCATGCGCTCGATTTTCTTCGTGCTCGCTGTCGTCGCGACAGTCTTTGCCTGTGAGATGCAAACACATGTTGACAGTCAGCGCTCGTCATCATTAAGAAGCTTAGAGGACCAAGATGAGAAGCCATGTTGTGCACGTACCTTGAACACTTTCTTCGCGACTTGGACTGCAATGGATCCGACTCCGCCAGCACTACATATTAGCAGCATACGAAAGCGCATCAACATTTAGCTCATCAGTTAGTTATCTCCGATCAGATATGCTGTATTCAAGTTGGCTGGGCGACGCACCCGCCCGTGACCAGCACTTTCTTCCCTTCTTCCAGATTGCCCACTCGGAAGCTCATGAGTGCTGTCAGTGTCACAAGTGGCAGCGACGCTGCTTGGACATGTCTATATAGCAGGCATTCGAATCACAGGGTGGAGTGTTAGTCGCGTAGTCCACTGGATACGAACAGGATAAATTGTTGAGGCCGGTCGGTATGTGTGTACGTGAGGTTCGTCGGTTTCAGTGCGATGTAGTCTTCGTGAGCGCCTACGAGACTGGAAGTAGACAGCAGCAGCACAAGTGTTAGATGCTTACTCACCATCGACTGATGTCCAAATTGGCGACACACGTACTCTGCTAGCGCGCCGTTGCAGTTGTGCGGCAGCATCCCGAACACCGCGTCGCCGACTTTGAACTTTTTCACGTCCACCCCGCACTTGACCACCACGCCCGAGACATCGTAGCCAACAACGTGCGGCCTGTTTACAGACAGTTCCACCACAGTATCATATAGAAAGAGAAGTCAGACAGATGCGGCAGCTCCATGGTCAACCGGCACTGAATAATCTTCGCACCATTGCTCTTCCACAATGAACTTCAAGGTTCCTTGCCGCCGCTTGTAGTCAATCTACACATAAGATGCATGCGATGGTCATGGGCACACACACGTCCGCAATCGATAGAAGCCAGAGCCTAGACCAGCATGCACGCTCTCCGTACCGGATTCAGCGCAGCAGCGTACACTTTGATCACGACGTCGTGCGGGTCGCGCAGCTCGGCGTCTGGCTGCTCGCCCATCTGTAGCACTGCAGGGCCACCATATCTAGCAGTAGCGTACCAACGCAATAGTAGACACGTGACGAGTGAGTTCTATCTGTGCTTGTTAGCTTGAAGTATGCCGCCGGCTTTGCCCTGCCCGTCAGCGAGGAGCTCCAAGTTGAAGTGGATACTCAGCGCCGGACACAAATGGCCACCCATACACGCGCAGATCTGGGAGACGCACCTCGTATAGTACCACGCGCGCATAACGCTTCTCTCCTTGTCTCTTGTGGATTAGCTCACGTAGCGACTGCGCAGAGGAGAGAGCACGTAAGTTCGTCCGCGTCTTCTCTTTCCTGTCTGCTTTGGTCTTGGAGAGCGGCAGAAAAATGGGTCACATTCTGCTCATACGCTGGGGTTTTCACTCTGTATGGGTCATTTAGTAGGGTTAGAATTAATATACTGTATACATGTGTAAATAAAAAACTGATAATAGTACATATATGAAATTAATTTTAGTTTCGTGGCGTTTTTGTCCGCCTCCTGTTCTTGAAGGCGGAAATGCGATTGCGATACAAAATAATAAAACGACTCGCCCCCTGGCGACGCGAAGGAAGGAAGCGCTGCAGGACAAGCGAACACGCACGTGCTCACTCACTTGCAAACTGGGAGTGACAGCGGCGCGCGCGTCTCTCTCTTCAGTCTCCCCCTCTCTCTGTGCGTGGTGATTTCTCTGGACTCTGCGAGCGGTTCACGAACGAAGGGCTACGATCGCGAGCGAGCGAGTGGCATTGCGGAGCTAGTGAAGGTGAAAATCAAGGTACTTGTGAGTGATGAGGCTGCTGCTATGATCATCGTAGGACGAAAACTATTGTGTGTATGAGTACATATGGGTGCGTATTGTATGACTATGTGTGTGTTGCGGTGGATGGTCACAAAGCTAATCCCACGCAGTGGCTCGGAGATGAAACACGCCCCCACTTCACTACTCCGTGCCCATTGTATCATCACCATGTAGAGACAATAGTGCTTGCGAGGCTAACAAAGTGCTTGAATAGACGATGGACTGGTCCTCTTGATCTCCCGAAGATGTGTGGCGCTGCTGCTGGCTGGAGATGCGTCCGTTCTCCGAGTCAGTCGCGCGCAGAGTGGGAAGGAGCGGCGGCCACCATGCGTATTTGCAAATAGATGGAGTGCTTCCCTTTCGCATGAGTCTGGATGAGTAATGATGTTTCTCTACTATGTATCGTGCTACTAGTGGACGTCAAGCAAAGCGCGTTATGAAGAAAGGGTACATCTCGCCGTCCGCCAAGAACCGCCACCAAGCGCTCTCGGTGTCGCCGCCGAAGGGCTCACCCGTGCATGGCGAGGGCAAGATCTCGTTGCGCGTGGACCAGCCCGTGGAAGGTTGCCAGGTGATGACGCACGCGTTCTTCCGGTCCGTCGAGGGCGACATCGACGACAAAGACGTGGACCTGCAGTTCCACTGGTACCGCTCGTCGATGCGGCGTGCGTGCGCTAACAGCGAGTGCCCCCGTCATGGCGAAGGTAACGTGCTGCTGCTCGTCGCGAAGCTCGAGTGCGTGTTGTGCTGCCGCATGGGCATCACGCGCGACCACTCGAGCTTCTGCAGCCCCGACTGCTTTCGCCTCGCGTGGCACAAGCACAAGCAGCTGCACGACAACCTAGCGGCGCTGCAGAGCACGAACGACTCGGTGCCGTGGAAGTCACAGCTGTATCACCTCGAGGCGCTCTGTCCGCAACCAGAGGAGCGGTGGATCGAGATTCACGAGGAGAAGTACGTTTTTGCTATAACTTGTGCAAAAGCGCCTGCCTGCCTGATGCCTGATCTGATTGCTTTATGATCGTGATTTCCTACTAAAGCCGTTCGTACCGACCGACGACTGACGATGTTGGTCACGTGATCCGAGTCGAGTGCAAGGCGACGAAGCGTGTGGGCGGCAACGTTCTAATCAAGACGGTCGACACTGGGATCGTGTTGCCATGTAAGTCCGTTCACCAATAATGGAGGGCGCTAGCCTAGACTAAACTCTCTGTGTGCGCAACAGTCCCGCCAATGCCCCCACGGCGCCAGATGCTGGCGAACGTGCACGAAGAGCGCCCGACGCCGCGACTGCGACAGATTGGGATGTTCCGCGTGCTCACGTACAACATCCTGGCCGAGATCTACGCCACCCGGCAGATGTACCCGTACTGTCCCGTGTGGGCGCTGAGCTGGTCGTTCCGCCGCGAGCTGCTGCGTCGCGAGCTGCAGACGTACAATGCCGACATTATCTGTCTGCAGGAAATGCAGGGCGACCACTACAAGAAGTTCTTTGTGCCGATGATGACCGAGCTGGGCTACGAGGGCTGGTATCTCAAGAAAACCCGTGAGTCCATGGGCCTGGAGGGCAAGGTGGACGGCTGTGCATTGTTCTACAAGCGCAACAGGTGAGGAAGGAAGAGGAGGTTTGCGTTTTGGTCGTGTCGTATGACTACTCACTTTGACTCCTCATTGCGACCGTGTCTGCAGATTCATCATGAAGGAGCAGTACCCGATCGAGTTTAACGAGATGGCAAAGGATTTCCTGGACGGCGTTATGAACGAGTTCGACATGAACTACCCGAGCGCGCTCATGTCGGACCGAGAGGTACGAAGCTGCTGTTTCAGTAAGTGATGAAAGATGGATGACTTGGTCTTTTTAAACTCTGAGTTGTTATCTTGTATTTTGCTTAATACAGTCGTTCCAGGTGACGATATCGAAGATGAGACAGCGTTTGACGCGCGACAACGTCGGGCAGATCGCAATTTTGGAGGCCGTGCCGGCCAATCATGAAGTTTGTACGTGCCTTATGATCATGCTGTTATGACGAATCGTATCGCTAACAAAGTGTCATTTGCTGGTTATCGTATAGCTCGCAAGACGCAGTCCGGACCGCTGATCTGCATCTCGAACGTCCACGTTTTCTCGAACCCAAAGTTCCCGGACGTCAAGTTATGGCAGACGCACGCCCTAGTCAAGCAGGTCGGTGTCCATATCTTAGTCCCTCTTGTTACTCTAGCAGGCCTTCCATGTTGCTTACACAACCATTTTCGTTGACACCACGCAGATCGAACGCATTGCGCTGACGCGCAACCTGCCGGTGATCCTCTGCGGCGACTTCAACAGCGAGCCCGTGAGCGCGGTCTACGAGTTCATGACGCGCAACCACGTCTCGGTGAACCACCCGGACCTGAGCGCGCACGCCAACATCTACGCGACGATGGACCTCGAGCACAACGTGTCCTTCGCGAGCGCCTACGCGTCCGTGTTTGGCTCCGAGCCCGAGTACACCAACTATACCGGTGCGTGTTGTCTACAGCGAAGTGACTGGTACTCGCTTGGGTATCCTGAAATCCTGACAATTTTGATCTCTCTGTTGATTTCCTTCATAGGTCACTGGGTCGGCGTCGCCGACTACGTGTGGTACTCGCCTGAGCAGCTCACGGCGTTCGCGGGTCTGAAAGTGCACCCACCCGAGGTGCTCGAGGCGTACGCCAAGACGGCGCTGCCCAATTGCCAGTACATCTCGGACCACGTGCCGCTCTGTCTAGACTTCTGCTTCAAAGCCTCTTCCGTAAACGGGAGATACTAATAGAGATGACCAATACACGCACAAGATGGCGCGCACCCATGCCGCCGCTGTCGTTTCTGATCG